>BCIL01000001.1:446020-603543 GCA_001599955.1 Cystobasidium pallidum
CGGCATATGCGGCTTCATTAAAAGCATATTCCCAATAGCTCTTATGGGAGTATCAGGTATCTGTCTTTCGGACGAAAGACCAGCTTTCCTAGCTTCAGAAGCCCATTGTTTCAATTTCCCACATTCCAATTTGTGAAGTAGAGGTTTCCATTGAGCTTTTTGACATTCCTATATTGGAAGACATTACGATATGGCATCCTATATTAATCTCTGTTCCATTTGCTATTAGGCAATCCTTCGTACCCATCCCAACTTACGGTAGAACAGTACCAAACAGCAGCGCATCCAGAACATCTCTTCAATGCTCTTCCTCTATCACGCAGACAATTCGAGCACAAAACAGACAGATGTTCCTTGTCCAGTAGAGCGACATGTGGAGTACGGTGTAGTAGGACAGTACCAGCGCTTATTCGTTTCTTGGCGAAGAGACCTCTGCCAGCATTCGGGGTTTCTCGTATCTCGAGCAATTCATCGTCCAATTTGTACATCGAGCTACGGAGTGCATCTGGAGTAGTCACTTGGGGCGACTTTGTGCTCATCAGGCTTGTCGCGAGTGTCTTCACTTCCATACCGTTAGCTCCGCCGTCCGGTGATGATGCTGACGATAGTGTCGAATTGCTGGATGTCATGGAAGGCTGAAATGGGCCATCCTTGGATTCTCGCTTCGCTTTGAGGTCAGAAAACGAAACCATGTCCACGCGAGCACTGTCCGTACGAGTGTATGATCCTTGAATGATCAGATCAGCAGGTTGCAACTCTGCGAACACCACACGCTAGGCCGAAAAGGCGATCGAGGAAGAACATCAGAGACCGGACATTGAAGCGCTCTATACAGCGCACGTATCTGCTTCTCTGCTTATATATAGACACAACAAACTTCTTTATTATCATCCATTGTTTCACATCTTATCTAGCTTTTTGACATTAGCTCCGAGCGTCGTATACTATTTCAAACCGGCGTCCGACGTGCCCCCGCGCCTGCTATCTTGTCGACCACCTGCAGGGCAAAAGATGAATTGATATTAGCTAATTTCAAACCTAGCGGAAAAAGGGGAAAGAAAGTCTGCACCTGTCGCACGCCTGGCATGTTCAGGAAATTGCCAATTATTGGTAATTGTCTCATGAATGTAATGACCACAGGGAAGAAGTCGCTGCAATGTTAGCCCCAAAAGGCCAATAACCATCAGCAAACAAGACACTACCGCAACGCGGTAAAATGATCGTCAAACTCACCCGAAGAGATTCAAAAAGCCAAACATCTCAATAAGCATGCCCCAGAAGGGATACCGTAGGAAGACCAGCAATATTCCACCCATGAAACATGCTGTACCTCTGAGTTTGTTTCGCCGCGCGAAGAATGCGACCGTCTATTTAAGGACAGTGCCAGTTACAGAACCATAATACACGGTATTTCAGTATGTGTTCCAGTTTCT
The DNA here is from genome assembly GCA_001599955.1 of Cystobasidium pallidum. Taxonomy (NCBI): domain Eukaryota; kingdom Fungi; phylum Basidiomycota; class Cystobasidiomycetes; order Cystobasidiales; family Cystobasidiaceae; genus Cystobasidium; species Cystobasidium pallidum. The sequence continues at coordinate 447,454 of BCIL01000001.1, forward strand.
TTAAGGCTTTCCATTGTCAGGTGTACCTTTTTTGGACCGATGACGAGAGTTATACCTGATAGGAACAGAATCTGCAATCGTAGGGTTGACAGCAGTTCTGCTGTTGAGTGATTCTTCTGAACTGCTTTATCATAAATCGTCACTTACATCCCCTAATGCCAACAAAGCAGCGTCGAAGAAGGTGACTATTCCAAGTACAAGGAACAAGAGTCCTGCCGACGTTATGCCAACTCCAATCCTAGGGGTAGCAATTGTGAAACGGTTCAGCGACACTCAGAAAATGGAAGCAGGAATGAAGAGCCTCACTTTTGCTGATCTGTGAGCCACATTGCCTTGCACAAATTGGAGAGTGTAGATCGGTAGGAGGGAGACGTGGTAGGTAGTCCCTTGTCGATCACCCAACTTTCGGTTAATGTACGTAAAAGCGTTGTGACAGTGAGGCCGTCTGTCTCTTCTCTACCTCTATCTCGAGTAATAACCTACATTCTGCAGACACTACCTCTATACCAGATCGATGTCAAAAGAAACTGAGCGCTGACCTGTTTTGAGAGCTTGCACGGAACTTGATGAACATGCAGGGCGTTTCATGACTATCTCGGTTCTTCGCGAATATGGCTGTCATGGCGCAAGAGTGTGTTACAGTCTGTCTCACGAACTCACAAGCTGCATCATCACAAGCGGTCAGAAGGAATCGACGCGGTGGAAGCTCTTGTTTGCAATTGAATACATGATATGGTCGTGCTCCGCACCAAAGCTAGTATCCATACAGGAATCAGAATGTCTACATCAACATCCCTTGAAACAGTATAAAACCCGAATTTCCTCCCGCTTGCTGCATGCAAGTCGGGAGGTAGAACAACGACGAACTGAAACTTTCGTGTGATGGACAACCCCTTACGAACTAAATAAACCTACTAATATGCCTGAATCTATAACTGAATGAACTTAATAATATCGAATATTTCCTTTTACCAAATGCTAGATCGAGGCTATAACTCCCCTATCTCTCTAACGTGTATATAACATATGAAATGATGATCCATGTGAGTCGGATACTTTCGTTTGACGGGAGGCTCACGAGCTGCCCCAGGAGTACCGAGATGTAACACTGCCTGCAGGTTTACATAATTCTTCGAACGCCTTCCTTCTCATAAAGTGTTCTGCTGGCTCAAGTCCTTAAGGAAGTCCTCGAGCGGTATGCCTTCGTTTTCGTCGGGTTTGACCTTGATATGACGATATGGCCACCATGCTGGTAGGTCAGACATCGGCTGTGCGGGGTGCGCAGTCGAGGAGCTAGCATCGACCGTAGGATTGTGCGGTGCTAAAGCCGATGGGCTGGTCGAAGGCATGGTTCCTGCAGTATCCGGCCCAGAGGACCAGTATTCAAAGCTTGGTGACATTGAATAGGACGGCAGGGCTAACGAAGGTGGAGCGAACGCAAATTGTGCGGGAGAAGCCAGACCCGCCAACGGTGTCGCCTCAGCAGACATACTTGACGAATTATCCAGAGGGACAGAAAATGCGCCGGGCAGATCCATCTGGAGATCGTTGTACGAGGGCTCGCTGATGGACAGCGAGGGCAGAAGGTTCATGCCCCATAAAGGTGACGTCGAGTCGGCAGTATTGTAGCCAGAAGAAAAGGAGGTGGAATAGCTCGAAGGGAAGGCGGTAGAATAGCTAGAAGCGCTGAGGCTTTCATCGGGAGCTTCGTTCGGGAAGATAGCCTCCCACTGAGCCTTGAGAGATGGTCGCCTCTCTTGTGCATAGGGAGAATCGAGGGAACTCGTATTGCTCGATGGAGGTGGGGGTGGTGGCATCGATGAAGTGAAAGCTGGTGGGGCTAATGCCCATTGATATTGAGGGGAGGGTTGATCTGTAACGACAGCTGGGCTTGCGCTGGATGCAGGACTATAGAAGCTTGTGGGCAGCACATTGGGTGAACCTTGTGATGGTGTCGATACTATAAGAGGAACCGAGGGGCGCAAAGGTGACCCAGATTTACTCCTTTCTCGCTTAGCCTTCACCTTGTCTAACCTTTTCTTGTTTGGAATGAAGCGGTAACCTGTGTATAGCCGGGAACGAACAGACTCAGACACTTTGTGTTTAGCATCGTCCACTAATGGTCTTACCTGGATTTTCGGCCGCGTGTACCAGGCTCCTGAGAGATGCTTGATTGTGATAGTACTCCTTGACCGACTGCGGTTCGGCTGCCCACATGCTTGCAATCTGCTTCGAAAAGCTAGCCTGAGTGGGTCGCAGACCGCGATTCGCTTTACATCGATAAGGCTTGCCGACGTACATGCTGGGATTTGAGTGCTTGAACTCTTCTAATTTCTGACTTCGATAAAGAATCCAAGCATTGGGAGGGCGAGCGATCTTGGATGCATCTTTGTCTTCCGGCGACTTTGCCTTCTTGGTGGCGCCTGCTTTTCTGATCTTTGGCTTTGCATCAACCATAAGTGAGGGGCATATTAGAGAATGGTCGTGGTCGTCAACAGAGCTCGATAGGATGGATCCGGAAGTACTGCTCGAACTAGGCGAGGTCGGTGCAGTGGCAGCAAGTTGATAGGGAGCAGCCTTATCATAGTAATTTTGAAACATCTCGATAGGCATTGCGCTCTCGTATTGATAACTGGAGGGCATCGTGACAGACCGGCTAAGACGGGGTCGCACCGTCTCCTGGGACGTTTTCCTCTGGGCACTTGGTGCGCCAGTAGAGGCTGGGCCACCGAGTACTGTATGAAGGAAGGACATAATAGAAGACAGGAACGAGTTTGGAGGGAGGGATGGAAGCTTATCAGTAATGGCACATGGTAGGGGTAAATCCCCAAGGTTATCCAGCCGTTGAAGTTGGGCAATGGTGTAGGAGAGGTGCGAGCGGCAGACTTACCAGAAGAAAGCGAGCTATCGAAGTAATTCCCGTTTGCCGACATTGACGCGGATGCCGTATTAACTCGCTAATTGATGAGATGACTTTGGGGCTACTACCGGTCGGACCAAGCAATCGGATTTCCAATGCCGGCAGTGATAGCTTGAATAGGCGGACGCCACGTCTACTGTAGGTTGTAGTAACGTATGTCTAGATGAACCGCATAAGGAGGAAGGAGGTAGCAGAGGAACAGATGCAGAGAGAAGAAGAGGTCGAAGCTGAGGGGGAAGAGAAGTTGTCGGCCGTAGGTCGGTTTTCAGCAGCCTCTCTCGTGAGAATGGTACAGTGCACGGCTATTGGCAACGCTTAGCCTTCTGGGTTAGGTCCCTTGGAGCGTGCCTATTTACCCAGCATGCCGTCTATCGCAATTCCACCGTGGGTGTTGAATTAGTGACATGCATGCATGCTATTATTCCACCAAGGCTACACCATTTGGGGCGAACAAAAGCCACGCCACAAAGGCTATCATCAAAAGCTCGGCACCCATGAGCGGCAGCCGCAGAGAATGTCATGCTCAGTATTAGTCCGGCTTATGGGGGCCCCGAGTCGGCTCGTCCATCGTAGCTTCCGGAGCCCAGTGCGAACCTCTTGGGTCGGATCGCCTCGACGGCCGAACTCGCCCGCTTGCCGATCCAGCCGACCGAGATTACCGTCCGGTTGGGCGGTTCGCAAACTCTCCAGGATGAAAGCGAGATAGCGAAAATAACATTACTATCAGCGGTCGGAATGCGGCATGGATCCATTGTATGGACCTGCTTTTGAGTTCATAATGGCTCCACGCGATTCCATCGGACAGCGCTGACGGGCCGCTACTGCTTGTCGATGTCAGCCTGCGAGCAGTGCTGACTGCTGACGTGCTCCAGGACGATAAGCCCTGCGGCTGACGCTCCAAATCACATTCTTGACAACTCGCCCCAACAGCTTCTTGGGCCAGGATGTGCCATGTGTTTGCAACGCTGCTGGTAAACCGAACAGCGCCAGCACAGGATAGCACAGGCTGACGCGCTGGCTGCGTCGCCGTAGCCTTCATGTCTGCGTGTCTGGAAGCGTGCGGGTCAAAGAGCTGCAGACCTTGGCCGCCACAACTCCGTCCGGACTCGTCATTGAGCGATCGAGCCGCCCGCCACGTGCGCACTGCATCCGGGTTTGTACCTTGCCTTTGCATGTCCTTAGCGTGACAGCGCATTAGAGCTTGAATAGTCCGTGTCGCCGGGCTGATCTTCGGGCTAAATCCATTCAGCCGTAACCACTGGTACCGTCTCAGAGTGTGCCGGAGTCTATACTTTTCTATCCATCACCAACGCTATCTTAACAGGTGTAACTAGGATGACGATGAAAACAGGTGTAATTAGGATGATGGTAGGAGGAATTGGTCAGTCGTAGGATAGCCTGTCATCAGGTTCTCAAAGCTCGCAGATCTTATCTTGGAGGCAATGTGGTATTAGTTGCTGTGTCTGGGCACTATGCAAGGGAGAGAGCAAACGCAGTGTATTCATGGCATAATTGGTTAGTACCCTTGACAAAGGCAGTGATGCGAATGTCGGAGAACTCGAATAATGGGCTGGCGAACTGGTTATCGGTTGAGCCAAGGTTGCAATTTGGTATATGGACAACCAGGCTGCGACCTGATCTGCAGCAACTCGTGTTGCGAGGTAGCCTGTCAAAGACAGTGCTGATGTTCAACAGCACCGTTGGACTTGTTCGACATAAACAGTCGATAACGCGCAGGGTGACAATGACAGGCCTTGTCGCTTGTTAGTGCGGCAGATGAGAGTCTAGTTAGTGCTTTCAGTCAAACCAACAAGTCCCGGTAAGTCACGGATGAGCCCACTGCCCCTTCCAAGATGAAAATTGGTAGCAAGCCAGTACCCATTCCAATTAGTCGCGTTAAACGAATCCAATTTTGGCCGATCTGCATGCCTATTATCCAACTACTATCTGCTTCGCGACTGCCGCGCGGACAACAGAAACGCATTGGTCTACATCTTGGAGGAACCCATCTTGGTGTTGATGATGTCGATAAACTAAGGGGAGAGAACGTTACATCCTCTCATCAAGCTTTAGATTCATCTGGCAAACTCACCTCGGGCTTAAGGGAAGCGCCGCCAACCAAAAAGCCATCAATGTCAGGCTCATTTCCTTGCGAGCGAAAACAGAGTCAGCTCAACCGCCGGTGTAGAAGTGTATAGAGTCCTCACCAAGTTCCTTGCAGTTTTTGGCGTTAACGGAGCCTCCATAGATGATTCTCGTATTTTCGGCAGCCTCGGCAGAGACGGACTCCTTGAGCCAGTTGCGAATAGCCTGGTGCACTTCTTGTGCTTGTTGAGCAGTTGCTACCTTTCCAGTGCCTATTGGTCGGCAGGCGGGCAACCGTATGAGTTCACGATTAACTGCCTTGTTTTCGGCTTCCGGACTTACCGATAGCCCATACAGGCTCGTAGGCAATGACGACCTTACTGTAGAACCAGTACGACAATCAGAAAGTGGATTGACCATGCATTCGGATCCACTCACGACCAGTCTGAGACTTCAGCCTTGATGCCTTCCAATTGAGCCTTAACGACTTCCATAGTCTTGTTGGATTCGCGCTCTTCGAGCTTTTCGCCAACACAAGCGATGACGTTCAAGCCTTCTTTGAGGGCAGCAGCAACTTTCTTGCCGACTTCTTCACTGGTCTCATGGAAGAGAGAGCGTCGCTCAGAGTGACCGAGAATTACCCAAGGGATTTGAGCGTCGGCAAGCTGGTGGAAGCTGATGAGAAATATGTTTCAGCCCCTGGAACAGATGGAAGAATCCAATCATTGAAGAACGCACGAGATTTCGCCAGTGAAAGCTCCAAACTTCTCGTGGTATCCATTCTGAGCTGCAATGGCGACCTGCTGGTCTCTATCTTCCTTGAGATGTGTCTTGACGGGCAGAAGGAAGAGGGAAGGAGGAGCAATGACAACCTCTGAAAACGTGCAATTAGATGGTATGGGATAAATTGTATCACGGTGAAACAGGTCGAGTGGCATGATCAGTCTCCCCCGCTAACATGGCAATGAACCGCACAGGCTGCACGTACCAGTGTTGACGTCGAGCTTTGCCTCGTCGAGGGACGTAACCAGGGCCTTGAGGGACTCCATGGTACCGTTCATCTTGAAGTTGCCTACATAGCATGCCAAGGTATGTGCCGAATGGAGCAGCATTGTCAGTGATGCATTCGACACCTGACGGGTTTCCGAACAACTCCGGCCGAGGTTCTTGCTCTCAGCTTCAGGCGCTGCACTCACCACCGACGAAGAACTTGCGAGCCATGGTGAAGATTGGTTGTGTGTTGTAGTTTAATGAACAGAACAGTGATATCTCTGGTCAGGTGTCGGGCAAAGCAGGGCCGCCGCACAAGTCCGCTTCAACACCAACACACGAGTTCCGATCACTCCGCAACTCTTGCCGAAGCACTGTCGCCTTGTGGTTGAAGTTTGTACCGGCACGTAATGAGGCAAGAGTGGCTCAGCTAATTACAGGGAAGTACAAACGACAGCGAACTGATTTAGATTCGCACGTCGTGCACAAGGCAAGCATTGGCAAGATCTTGCAATGTTGATCAATGGCATTGCGGAGCAGGACACATATGTAAATGCAAGAGGTGGTCTGGTAAGAGCCACCATGGCTCATTGTCTTAGACGATTCTCTTCACACAGGCCACTGGGCTATGTGTGTAGTTTGCATTACTCGCTGCATTTGCTGTTCCTATTCTAGCTATTGGAACCTAACTCTGATTACTTATACTACAAGGATCGGACGCAGGGAACAAGCAAATTGTCAGCTATTTGTGTCCCGAGAGTGGTCATTATTGCAACTACGTACCAGTGCGACCGGATCATGTGCTCGGAACAGCCATGCGTGGATGGTTTTGGATTGCTTGGCTTGTTTGTTGCCGTCTAGAACCCAACGCTGACCAGGTAAGCGGCCATGTCTTCGACTACCTTGTTAGCTTCCGCTGGTTGGGTTCCCTCCTTGTACACCCCGACCAGAATGGCCTTGCCAGACTTTGTAACACAGATGCCATCACCCTAATCAACGCGTCATATCCGAGGTGGGGATGTGAGTAAGCCATCAAAGTCAGGATATTCGACCAATCTTCATAACAGCTTGTCATGATTGACTTACACCTTTCTTTCCGTAGAAGGAATTGTCAACAGGTCTTAGGAACATGTATTTAGTCCCTCCAATGTGGATACCGTGTTCCTGAAGTTGGTCAGGGCCGCTTTTATAGGCCTTGATGAGTGCCGCCTCCTCGTCAGGGCGGATCTGTTCAGAAGTGCGGATGATCCACTAGTCAGATATCTTCCGCTTTTGCCGCGTGTTGTTCATGCTAGGCGACGCTCTTCCTGGACTCACCGAGAGACTTGGTGAGGTAGCCCACACGCCGCCTTCGAGGCCGATAATGGCAGCCTCTGTGAGCTTTCCAGAGCCCACCAGGTGATCTGATACGTATGCTGTATCGTTCAAATGGCTTCAGCCTATTGAGGTCTCCCTTCCGTTGCCTCCGGTACATCCTCCGTGACGTGGTGCCGCCTGCATGACCGACTAACGCCTGGAAGGATCAGAGGCCTGTTGACTTCGCACTTACCGTCCCAACTCATCTTGCACTGTTGTTCGCAGGTATCGGGGAAGTTATTGAGATGACGCTTACTACTTTGGCTTGCGATGGGATGCGGTCGTACAAGAACCGAGGAGTGACGGTGACTTCACTCTGCGTATGCACGTATGAACCAGCAGCAACAAATCGGACGCGATATTCGGAAGAAGCTTCAAAGGGAAGACAGCGCGGCAGCGCGAATGAAACGTGACAAAGCATAGAAGCCGCAAGGGAACATAATATTGTAATATGCAGTGCCAAGCTCTACGGCTTGCTGTACGATTCGTCGCTATAGGAGGCCAATATCTATTTGAACCATGAGCTCTAGCAAACCTCTACGCAGACGGCGGGCTCGCACTCTACCGCGTAGGCTTGGCACCGCTATGGTCCAGATTGCCATATGATTCAGCAGACCTTCCCTAGCTCGTCATCAAAGTGGGGTTCATCACGTGCAAGCATGCTCTCCGGGCCAACTACAAAAGAGGGCGTGGCAATGAATGGATGCCTCTGTCTAACAGCATCCTAGGTCAATATCAGCATGTATCGTGCAAAGAATCGGGCAGCGCGGCTTCCGCGTTTACCTCGCTGTTAGCGTGCATCAAGCTCAGGAGACTGACAAAGAAGGGCGTTACTGAGATAAGCTAAATTCAGCTTGTCCCGATGTCAATATGGAACGCGCTCTTTGAATTCATCGAGCCTGTCCAAGAAGTCGAATCTACAATGTTAATTCTATGTGAAAAGTCTACATCTACGGCTTAGAGCCAATGCTACCGAACAATCTATGCTCAACTCGAATGATATCTAGAAAAATGAATGTACAATGCGTGTACGGGTTGCCAAAAACAGTCACTCTCCTATTTCTTCTAATGCTTCCTTGACTGCTGAAGTTTGTGAGAGTGCCCAGGCGTTCTTGGGTTCGACATACAGCGAGTCCGCTTCGACCAGAACCGTGCCGTCGAGAGTTTCAATCGTTCCACTAGCCCACGCCTTTCTGCCCTCCCCTCGGTCGCCATGCACCCGCACAACGACGAAATTGTCGGCGTATGTGGGGGCTTTATATCGGACGTTGAGGTAAGCCGTCATAGCCACACGATTTGGCACCAGGAAGAAAGCCTAAGGGAACGCAGGATCACGTGTGAGAGGAGGCTTGATGGCCGAGGTCCCAGCTAGTATACTCACTGGACGTGCTATCGCCTCATCAAGGATCGTTGCTAAGAGTCCACCGTGTATGATGCCATTATGGCCACACATCTTGTTGCCTAGACATGGGATATATCAGTAAGTTTAGGAACGGCACGTGCTTTCTGAAAGCCACCGAATCTCCTACCTAAATGCATGATGGCTATACATTCTTTGTTATCTGGGGTATAGAAGAGGAGTGGAGGTACTGCAAACATGCCTGGTCCGCGCAGGGTAGACTGTGTAAGAGAATGACGTTTCTTCTCAGGCGGTACCTTAGAGTAAGGTCTCATTTCTTTGTACTTTCTCGGCTGGGAGACCTGCTCCTTCTGAATGTCTGTCACATTGAGCGTTGTCTCAGATGGCTCGTCCACTGTAGCTTCTCGCAGTTGCTTGACTATGTCCAGGTTTTGCAGTTGCTCTTCGATCGCCTCTGCATGCGCGATACCCTCCTTGGAATCGTGTGTAGGATGCGCTTCAACCGGTGTTGGGTTAAGAAGCTTGTAGAAGGATGGTGGAAACACCAATGCTAAGCTATAGCCTGCTATCCCTACAGCTAGTGCCGTAGCTAGCGTGGAAAACCCGCTTTTCTGGCCTGCCAGCGAAGGCGCTGACTGTGCTGCAGCCGTTGTGGCCGGCCGGCATGACGGGTATCTGACTGAAAGTGGTATAGAGGTGCCTCGGCGATACCTCGAGCCACGCCCCGCTGCTCGAAGGCTGCCTGGTAGCCGCGAGAATGCACTCATTGCGTATGGGTATCAAAGTATCGACAGCCTGGCAAGTTGACAAACTGTAGGATGGATCCGGATTTTGAGAGTGGCTATCGGCTCGGCCGGAAGACAGTGGCAAAGAGTGCCGAGGGGTTTGCAGCCAACCAGATCAGTAGGTGTCACTGCTCGTTCTGATCGTCTTTCAGGACCATTTAATGTTATGATTTCGGATTACAAAGGGAGCTGATCTTCCTGTACTGCGAAGCTGCATGACCACGTCGTGTAAACTGCGGCCATGCGGCCAGGACGACTGCACATCAGAATGCGGTGATGAAGCAGCATAAGCCAATGTACCAGAACTGTTCGCAGTCGGCCCTTGCGGCAGCAAGACACGCCTCCCTACTGCTACTGATTAGTCCCGAGAAGCTTGTTGCATTGCGAAGGCTAGTACATCCTTCGCATCCTTCGGCAGAGCAGCATTATCGCTCTTGGCAAGCTAGCTCGATTTGCGCTATACCGGGACACTGTCTGCTGTTTGGAGTGTGCCGTACGCTCACGTGAAACGTCTACGTGCGGAAGGTATAATTGGGTGCCCTTCGACCTCCGCTAAGAACGGCCTGTTGGGGTGCTCAGCTACCAAGCGGTCTATTTATCCATGAAGAAAGTCTACTGTTCTGCATAGGTAAATATATCGCGACAACAGGTGTATCGCAGATCCCTAAGCCGGGAGCTCTGTCTAGGTTGATTGCCAATGTACTGCCGCGATTCGAAAGTGTGAACAAATGAAGGAACTGCACAGAACTGCTGCTAACATTCGAGTCTCTTCCATGTATGTCCGGTGGTCTCGAACCTGCTTCCCATTAGCGGACCTACAGGTAGAAACAGGAAGCATATAGTTGCTGACATAATCCGCTTAGAAGCGTGGTGGCATTTTTCTTCCGTCTGGGGCCAGAGGAAGGCTCAAAATTTGGGGACAATCCTCGCAGGCGAGACTCTGCTTGATATAGATTGGTCCGCGAGCGACTCCATCGACATCCACACATCGAGATACAATGGTCAGTAGATAGCATGCTCCTGCTGCATTGTGCGCCAACGTCCCACGGTCCGGCTGCACCGCTCGGAAGATGGGCCCTGCTGTTCACCGCAGACCTCGGCAGATGGCTAGCATTATCACAGTCGCGACGGATGACCGGTGGAACGGTGACTGTTCCGGAGCAGAGAGGGATGCACAGAGCCAGCTGGTGATACACAGAGCATACAAGGGAAGGATGTGACTGGATTGCAGTGCGCTGGGGATTTCTGGGGGACATTGAGCGAACAGACCAGGCGATCGCAGGCGGCCAGCTCTTGCAGGGTGATTCCTGCAGAGCGGCAGTCCGTCTACGTGATCCTACTCTCAGCACATTCTCGCCCAGTATCCCATTACAGCGGGCCTGTGAAGTGATGGTTCATCCGGGAGAACATGTTACTCGGCCCGTTGGCGAGATCATACTCCTCGACTTTACTGTTTAGAGCCGCAAGAAAGGATAGTCCCCTCTGGGTTCCGGGCGTCACGCCTCGCCGGACAGAAGTCGTTGCTGCATATGCACGGCACTTCTGAGGGATGTGGTAGCATGGTGGTCAATCAGCGGACGGTCGGACTGGAGGTTGCGGGCACGATGCAGCGAAACCATCGAGTTCAGAGCAGCTGTGCTGACTTGGAAGCTTTGCTTGTTTCGCGTACCTCCCTCTATCCATACCATCTCTGTCTTATGACTCCATCTCCATATCCTCCCATACACTACTATCTGCTCCATGACCCCCTCGTACCTGTGATACCTTTCTGTGAGTGAATTTTTAGGCCCCCGCAGCAAAGAAGACCGGCAAGAAGCCAGCGGCTGCCCCGCTCGGCAAGAAGAGCTCTTCCAAGAAGACCACAAACCCTCTCTTCGAGAGGAAGCCCCGCAACTTTGGTATCGGTGAGTTTGCGTCCGCTAGAAGAGTCGGTCTCCCCTGTAGCGTTCCGCTGACCCGCCCTCACCGACAACAGGTGGCGACATCCAACCTCCTCGTGACTTGCACCGATTCGTCAAGTGGCCCGAATATGTCCGCCTTCAACGCCAGAAGGTCGTCCTTCACCAGAGACTCAAGGTCCCTCCTGCGATTGCCCAGTTCTCCCACTCCCTCGACAAGAACACGGCCACCCAGCTCTTCCGTCTATTGAACAAGTACCAGCCCGAGACAAGACAGGAGAAGAAGGCTCGTCTAGACAAGGAAGCTGCGGCCATTGCATCCAATGATGGCAAGAAGCCCGAAAAGGATGGCAAGAAGCCTCTTTTCGTCAAGCAGGGTCTCAACCACTGCGTTGCCCTCATTGAAGTGAGCATCTTACGGTGATCTAAGCTATGGTTGCCGAACCAGTCCTGATGCCGTTCCCTTTTCTAGGCCAAGAAGGCTAACCTCGTCATCATCGCCGACGATGTCGACCCCATCGAGCTTGTCGTGTTCGTCCCTGCCCTCTGCCGCAAGATGGGTATCCCATACGTCATCGTCAAGAACAAGGCTCGTCTTGGTACTGTAGTTCACAAGAAGAAGGCTGCCATCCTCACTCTCCAGGATGTCCGCTCCGAGGATTCGTCCGAGCTCGCCAAGCTCGTCTCTGCCGCTAAGGCCAACTTCACCGAGAAGTTCGACCAACACAGAAGGGAATGGGGTGGTGGTATTAGAGGCAACAAGTCTGCCGCCTACATGGCTAGACGTGCAAAGGCTGCTGGTACTTCCGTTGCCGTCCTCGAGCGCAGCTAAACGCTTCTCTAGTATCGTTGTACTGCGGCTAGTCTCTCTCTCGCCTTTTCCCTGCCGTTGTATGAGTTCCGTAATGGCAACCTAGGGTTTTATGGCTATTATGACAGTTTGGAAGCTTGTGTGCCCGTGCTGCTTTCCGCGATTTGCTTTTCGCGCCGGCTGGACGCGCCAGTATCGATAACGATCGGACAAGTACTTACAGGCTGTCTGCCTCGTACTCTTTCGGCTACCTAAGCCTATTACATATATGGTCTGATCCACATTCCTTTATTTCATTCCCACGTCCCTCAATCTTGCTTATGCATATCGCCGAGAGTCCTCAGTATCCAGTATCGAGCACGTTCAGCGTGTCGCAAGGGTGACCTAACAGGCCGCAATGGCTCCGGGCGCTACCATTGATTTGGACGACTTTGATGCGTACCTGTCCGACGATGAGTCCCTGGTGGCAGAGATTGAGCGGCTCGACAGGGCCGGACTCAGCAAGGCACCTCCAGCGAGACTGCCGTCGGAAGCGCGTATGGTGCAGCGGCCTGCTGCTCAGAAAAACAACACTGCAACGACCAGCAACCAAAGCCGCCTCATGCAGAAGGACCTCTTTGGCAAGACTGTAGCGACACATCAGCCATCTACATCGCACTTCGCGAACGCTTCAGCTGGCCCAAGTGGACCTGTAATCAGAACGGTGGTGCGCAAGCAATGGGATCGGACATTCTACGCGAAAAGTGGACCAGCTCGGATAGCAGCGAAAGGCAGAGGAAAAGCAGGTTCCAGGGGAAAGGGCAAGGCAAGAGCTCGCAACGAAGATGATGACGACGACGAAGAGGATGATGACGATGATGGCGAGAATCCCATGTTGGATCCTGAAGAAGCCAAGAGACCGCCCAAACCGATGAAACTGCTACCCGATAGGGAAGCTTGCAAAACCTTCGTATATCCTACTAATAAATCTTTGCGAAAGTATCAGTATGATATTATCGCAAAAGCCTTCTTTACCGACACGTTGGTGGCGCTACCCACAGGTCTCGGCAAGACTTTCTTAGCTGCCGTACTCATGTTCAATTTTTATCGCTGGTTTCCCGAAGGAAAAATCATATTCATGGCTCCTAGCAGACCTCTTGTGACGCAGCAAATATCCGCCTGTCATGGCATTGTAGGCATACCACTGAAAGATGCCGTAGAGTTGACTGGCAAAGATGCGCCTGACCGACGGGCGGAAGCATGGAACAAGAGAAGAGTCTTCTATTGTACACCACAAACGGTCAAGAACGATCTTTTCAAAGGCCGCCTTGATCCCTCCCATGTGATCCTGATGGTAATCGACGAGGCTCATAAAGCCACAGGCGATTATGGTACTTCGCATTCTGCTCTCCTACTTAGCCGATAAGAGTTGCTGAGACAGTATCCTTTAGCCTACTGTGAAGTAGTCAGGTTCATGATGCAGAAGAATCCGCATTTCCGTCTCTTGGCTTTAACTGCTACCCCTGGTGGCACGGCTGAAGTCGTCCAGTCCGTTATTGACAATCTCCACATCGGTCACATCGAAGTTCGAAGCGATGAGTCCTTTGATACACGGCAATATATTCACAATAAGGTGCGCTTTCCAGGCTGGAAAGGGCATTGTGCGCGCTAACTTTTCTGAGACGCTTGCCGTAGCGGGTCGATCTTGTCGTAGTGCCAGTCCAAGGAGAAATTGGCTCAATCCGAGAACGCTTCGGAGGTCTCATGGAGATACTCCTCAAACAAGTCAGAGATCTCGTGAAGACACAGAAGACCGACCCTACGACCATGCACCCCTATCTCTTTCAGGCAGCGAATCAGAACGCAAAAATGGCAGGCAAGCCTTGGGCATATAATGTACTTGCGAGCTTGGGTGCGATGGCTCGCTGCATATCGAAGCTTCTAGAGCAGTCTGTGGACTCCTTCTTCGAGGATCTACAAAGTCTGCGGAAAAGTGCGAAGGGTAAGATGAACGAGGTGGTCAATCATAAAGACTTTGCTAGCATTTACCGGGATACAGAGGACATCATCAACGGGCGCGGGTTTGCTGGTCATCCGAAGATGGTCAAGCTAGCCGAACTAGTGCAGGAGCATTTCGAATCGGCGAAGAAGGATGGCACGCTCGAGTCTACAAGAATTATGGTGTTCTGTACCTTTCGACAGGTTGTAGAAGAAATTGTGAAAAGACTCAACGCCTTTGACGGTATTCGGGCAACGCGCTTGGTTGGCCAAGGAACGGACACCAAGGGAAAGAAAGGTCTTGGGCAGAAGCAGCAGAATAAAACGCTAGCCGATTTTAAAGGGGGCGACTTCAACGTACTCGTTGCCACTTCTATCGGAGAAGAGGGTCTGGACATTGGTGAATTGGATCTCATCATATGCTACGATGCTGCCAAGTCGCCAGTGCGAACTGTAAGTAGGTATCGCAAAATGTATGGTATGTGCTAAGTAGTCTCCAATCCACAGCTTCAACGAGCTGGACGAACTGGACGAGCTAGAGAAGGCCGAGTAGTAGTTCTGATGACTGAAGGTATCGAAGAAGACAATGTAGGTCAGATTGCGCAGGCATCGCAGGCGGTAGGCTAATGCATTGATGTATAGTGGCGCATAGCTAACAGCAAATACAAAGACGTACAAAGTGCCATTCTATCTGGCAAGCAGTTTGAGCTGTATGCAGATTGCGAACGCTTGATCCCAAGCGACATCCGACCAGTCGCAGACAAGAAGGAGCTGATCATTGAGCCTTTCGACCCCGAACATATGGGCCTCGGACGATCGTCAATCGCGACAGGGAGACGAAAGCGAGACGAGGCCGATGATATCAGCCCATTCCAAACAGGCTTCCAAAAGGCGAACGGAGGAAAGGTCGATACTAAACCAATCAAGGCCCGGTCAAAAGCGAGGGCAGCTGTTCCATCGGAACCGTTGGCAACTTTGGAAGCATCAGGCTTACTCACAAAAGGGGAGCGAGAAACCTTCAGCATGCGCAAGCACGCGCTCTTATCGATAGATAATACTCATCGTGACAAAGTTCGCGAACATACGCTTCCTCGTATAGTACCGCCGGCAACCCCAGCCTCGAAAAGAACGTTAGGGACGTCTGCACGTTCAGCGTCATTGTATGACGCTCTGCGAGTGGGCCAAGAATTAAGTGCGGACAGCGACAAAAACAACGCTTGGGAAATCCAAACTTACTCTGCCTTCAAATCTAGTAACGTTCTCTGGTGGTCAGAGGCACGCGTTGGAAGGGGGAGAGACCGGTCCTTTCGCCCTCTTGGTCCCATCAAAGCAGCTTCTTCGCACACCACCTCAAGCTCGGCCCGTACCGATCGTGCACTGCATGTTGAAGCGCCTGTTGCGCACGCGATAATGACTGGCACGCACAGTTACTCTAGCGATCACGATCTCCCAGACCTTCCGCTAAGCTTGAACAAGTCGAGGTCATCCCTCGTGCAGTCTGCCATTAGTCAAGCCGGCAAGGGTCGTTCGCCAACTGCTGTAACAAAGACCGCAACGGTCCAGACACTGGCTGAAGAATGCCTACAAGACGAAACGCTCAGTAGACCGAAGGCCGGTGCTGATGCGGACAGTACCATCATTACGGTCGATGACTCAGATGCGGAAGCGTTTGACGGATTAGATGCCCGTACGGCAGTACTAGCCAAAGCTGCAAATGGCACCTCCAAGGTCGCCAACCCTACACAACATATAATAGATCTGGACGATTCGTTTGACGATGACTTGGATTCCTCTGCTTGGCTGGCATTAGACCTGGGTCCAGCCAAGCCAATACCGCCTTCTAAACGTGAAGTGGATGAACAGGCGAAGCCCGAATCGCCTAAGGTTACTACCATTGTAAGTTTGCTACTACGTTCAATACTCTCGGACGGCCTGCCAATCTGATACCACAACCAGGCTCGGCCGAATGCCCTGTTTCGAGCACCCTCAGACGTTGCCCACGACGCTTCCGACGACTCTCCAATTGTCGCTCGTAAAACGCGCTCAAAGAGACCTGCCATTGTCATGTCTTCGCCTGAGAAGTCTGTACTGCAGACCCAGGCTCAGGACGGCACGACACAGATCTTGCCTTGTGAGGATGAATCGGTGGTGTTGCTAGAGGAACGACTACCTGCGAACAAAAGGCTACGACGAGCGCACGACGACAAAGTACAGGATACGCGCTCCCGCAAAGCTAATATTCGTCAGCCTCAAGTGGAAATGTTTCTGGATACTGCGGCTGTCAATTCCGATCATGAGGACACTGCATCGGATACAGACGAGGAGATTCTCCCTGAAACGTGGGTTTAGTTCATGAAATCCTGCGCGGGTAATGAAGTCACCTGACTGGTTGCGTTAAACTGGCCTTTAGCACCTCCGACCGCATCTTCCTTGATAGCGAAGATGTCTCGAACCCGGCAGATATGGCCATGTTTTACCGCCGCAGTCTCATGTCACAAGCAGCAGGAATTTTTGAAGGTGAAGTTGTTCGTCCTGGTGCCTACAAGATGCGAGTACAGTAAGTTCAGGAGGCCCATATAGTGTGCGCTATGATCTTAACAGCTCAATGTGCTCTGCAGCCGGGCTAAGCTGTTATCGGATTGTGAAGAGTCGCCCGTCGAGCAGGATGAAAGTCGTAATCCGCTATATGAAGCCAGTCAGTATGAACGAGGTTCTTTCTGTGTCGGTAAGGAAACATCAGACCCGGCTGTCGTCAGCAGCTTGCCATTGACTCTTTTGCCCATCACAGATGATAGCGATGAGGTGATTTATTCCCAGCGTGAAGATTCCTATCTGGACGATGATTAGTTTTACCTCGCATTTACGATTGGTAAACAAGATGGTCCGTCCTAGTCAAGTGCACTTGTTCACTGTGTAGCATATTGCCATTAGATCATATTCCTTTGGATACTCTATCCATACCTGCTAAGATTATCTATTGAGACGACATAAAAACAGTCACTACAAGTGTAACATCCAGCAGATTTGACAGCATTGTATCATTTTACTCAGAGGTACAAGGAGGGACTGAATATGATGGATGACTTCCGTTCTAGCAATTCCAGCGATTTCATGAACTTCTCCTCCAATTCGAAAAAGCCAGTCACCTTTGCTGCCATGGCCATCTGTCTCAACAGCTCTTGCAGCCTCCTGAAGACACGAATCAGGGATCCCTCGAAAACATCGGACATCTGAGGGCAATGCGTTCACGGTCAGTTGAAACCAGGCCACTCAATGGCTGTTGAGGTACTCACCTTGCAAATTTCAGCAAACTTAGCACCACGACACCATGAGTGCACGGCGTCCATCAATCCGACCTTGAAGGAAGCCACGTATTCCTCCTCGTCGACTTCCAACTTCGATTCCTTGGACACACGTGCGATATTTCGCGCAAACTCTTGCATACGGCGGAGCGGTGCTGCTAGGCCTTCTTTTGGCTTAACACGCGCTTCGCTCTGATGTACGAAGTCAGCTGATGTTGTGATTCAAAGCTCGGTAGCGATTTCTGCAACTTACTTTCTCGTCGAAAACAAAGCAGCTGCACACAGAGGCAACCTGTTCAGGCGTAAGATCGTTGAATATGCCATGGAATATTAATTCCGTAAGGAGAAGCTGTTGATAGAATTAGACTGGTTACGCGGGCTACGGCAGATGTTGACTCACCTCATCGCCTGTGCTGATTTCACAAGCGACACGACCCTTCATTTCAACTACATCGTCCGCCGTTGTGAACTCTAACCTTCTCAGAACCCGTTTCCTCTTCTTAAGCTCATCCAAATGCATGACACTCTCGGCAGCATGGATCTTTCGTTTGATAGCCCTGATCGTATCAACAAGCGCTTGCTTATGGGAATATTGATTATAGAGCTCGGTAAGCTTAGGCGATTCGTGCAGTGCATTCTTCCTCAGAGCTTTTTCCAAGGCCTCGATCTTGCTCAGTATATGGACAAAGGCCTCGTCCTTGATATTCATGTTCGAAACGGGGTCCAATAAAGCTAAACCCTCGGGGAATCTACGCTGAACCTCTTTAACATTCTTGAACGCCTGTTCTCTGACTGCCGCTGGTTTCAGGTCCTTCGGCAAGTGCAAACGAATTTGACTGATCCCGTCCAGAGTTGACAGAAGCGTTGGAATGACGACATACTCTCCCGTACTACCGGGTGGACAAGGTCGAATTCCACTTGTAGCAGAAATGGGCTTGTAGCCCTTCGATCTAGCAAGAGCAGAGCCGGTGTCGCAATGCGCCAGCACATCGACAATATAACTATCTTGAGGAGGCGTGCCTTCCGCTAGTTCCGAGCCCTTGGGACCACGGCGTTTATTATAATTGACAATGCAGGTCCAGCCAAAATCCATATCACCATGCTTCACCCGGACCAATCGACCTGGTTGAAGGAATGGGAGAGAGTAAACGGGGTGATTGACCACCGTTCGCACATCCTCCTTGAGTATGTCAATCTGCTTCTTAATCTCAAAGTACTCGGCGTTTGTTTCCTCATCCTCGATAACGCATTCATCCCGCTCCAGCTCAAGCTGCTTTTGCTCTGGCGAAGCGTCACATCAGTTCACAGTAGGCTATCTGCCGAAGGCCGCGGCTTACCTTTCTCCAGTCTAGGTATAGCGACGGTACTCTGGAATTGGTGAAATGACCGGGCAAGCATAGCGTCTGGGCTGATTCCCTCTACCCGAAGTAAATTCAGGATCATGTTGTAACCGAGATGGAAAGCTGAATCTAGCCGGTCCGCTACACCTTTGACCATCCCTTTAGCTGCGTCAGGTTCGAGTTTCTCGTCGCACATCATAATGACAATACCGCGATCATCCAGACCACTAGATGTAAGTCAGTACTTCATCGTCGTGCTGCACTATATACACGGCTAACTCACCGTCGACCAGCCCGACCGCTCATTTGAATATACTCGCCACCGGAGAGGTTGCGGAAGCTGACACCATCCCATTTCCGGACATTTGTGAAAACTACTGTCTTCGCCGGCATGTTCAAACCTGTTTCATGGCGTCAGAACCATATGCAGCAATATCCGCACGGTTTACACTTACCGATTGAGAACGTCTCTGTTGCGAAGAGGACTTTGATTAGGCCCTCTTGAAACAGAATTTCAATAACCTCTTTCAATATGGGCAGAAGGCCACCGTGATGTATGCCGATACCCCGTTTGAGAAGGGGAAGGATGTGTTCTATCTGCGGCAAGGTTTTGTCGTCGTCTGCCAGGACAGATATGGCATTCTCGAATACATTGGCAACGATTCCGCGCTCTTCCTCCGTATTGAATTCTAACTTCGCCATCTGTAAGGCCAGCGATTCGCATTCTCGCTTGCTGAAGGCAAATACGATGACTGGATTGTACTTCTTCAGCATGATCATCTTTACGATCTTGTAGATGTCCGATGGCCCTATTGTTGGAACACGGCTCAGTCACGAGCGCTTTAGTGGAGAGAGAAACGACCTCGAAATATACCTTTATTTCCACCCTTGCGTGTCTGACCTTTCCTCCCTTTACCTGCGTCTGCCGCAGCGGAATCCTCGCCTTTAGCTTCCTGAAGTGAGCCCATAGCTTTCTGGAAATTATCTTCCCTGAAATTCCCTTTCTCGTCTACTACGAGGAAGATCCCATCTCCGCCTGAGGGAAAGAGATAGTGCTGGAGCGGAGTTGGCCGATAGTCCGTGTAGACGACGTGACATGGCTGGCGATGAAGCTTGCAGATCCATTCCGCGAACTCCATAGCATTGGGGATAGTAGCCGATAAGAATACGTGGTGGACTTTAGGCGGAAGAAGAATAATGGTCTCTTCCCAAACTACACCGCGTTCTTTATCACGCATATAGTGAATTTCATCGAAGATCACCCATGCGACCTCGCGCATAACCTCGGAACCCCTGTATAACATAGATCGCAGAATCTTTGTATGATGTTAGCAGACTCCAGTTACATATAAAGGCATGTCCAGATACTTGGCTTACTTCGGTAGTCATGACGAGACAACTGGCGGTTGGGTTTATGGTAACATCGCCTGTCATGAGCCCAACATCGCCAAACTCCGCTAACATTTCTCGATACTTCTGATTTGAAAGCGCCTATTCCCCGACAGGTTAGACATTCGTTTGGAACACTGGCCGCAACAGTCGTCATACCTTAATCGGGCTTGTATATATAACACGTTGTTTGTCTCGCAGTGCTTGGGCAATGGCATATTCTGCTACAACTGTCTTTCCCGCAGATGTGTGTGCAGACACGAGCACACTTTCGTTGCGCTCAATCGACGCCACCGAGACCTTTTGAAATGGGTCCAGCTCGAACGGATATACCCTCGCCGGCACAGGAGGCGGCTTGTGCTGCGAAATGGGAACGTATGGATATCCTGGGGGTATCGCTACCTGGTGGCGGACTTGATGAGACAGTGTAATCTTGGCTTCTTGGCCTTCAGCCTTGCCTTGTAGGCCAGCTGACGCTGCGACATCAACAGTAGCTTCCTGCTCGAAAGCATCTGCCACAAGAGGCTGTCCTTGCAGAGGCTCTGCCATCTCTACCTTTCTCATGCGCCGGCTGGATAATTGTGCAGCCTTGTCGGCCTGGTCCTCCTCTCGATCATCGTTGGACCGCGATATTTCGTTTTGTTCGCTCCTGTGCTTCTTCGTCGATTGTGACAGTGCTTCAGTGTCGCTAGCCGGACTACCTGTATCTTGCGCTGCAACGACGGCGGTACCGCTTGCTGTGCCATTGGCATCGTTGTGGCCTCCAAGCTCTTCAGACGTTGATGTTTCAGCACCAGGTTGTGCCAGCTCGCGTTTCCGTTTCTTTTCCTTCGTGCTCCCGCTTGCTTCAGATTTTGAGCTACTCTCGGCGGCGTTACCGCTTGTGCCAGCCACGGGAGCGGCACTGAATGCTTCGAAGAGGTCTTCGTCCATTCTTAGGTCTGGTTGCCTCGTGGCGAAAGAGAAACCTGCTGTGGCGACCACCGGTAGGTGAAACGTACCAACTACTGCTTCAGCAGTTGGCGCATTCTAGTCTCTGAGGATTCGTCTTTCGGCAAAGGCTACGCAAACATCTTCATAAGCTATGCAAAGATCGTTAGATATGGGTACAAAGACTGCTATTGACACATAACGTTATATATGGCCCTTCGTAGATGTCGTTAACTACATGATGATACATTCTTTCTCAGCCTGCTGTCGTGTAGGTCGGGCCCCCTGCTGCGCTTTGCGATTTCCAAGCTTCTTTAATTCACTCAAGCGCTGCATAGCACGTCTATTTCCTGATGCTGTAATGATGTTGGCGTTAGTTCTTCGACCGCCGAAAGAACTTGACAAGCACGTATATTCTCACCTGCAGCCCTCAGATACCACATTTTGGCTTCGTCAAGGTCCGGCTTGACTCCAATTCCGATCTCAGAATAATACCTGTTGTCCGATAGTATATGTCTCAGCGCATTGACCTATTGAAGCCTGAAGCTTGATATACCTACCCTACAGCATACTCTGCCTTGCTCAGGCCTTTATTAGCGGCCCGCCTTGCCCACAGGTAGGCTTCACTATCGCTTGGTTTCAGTACTCTGTGTAGTAGAGCATTATCAGCATAGGACAAGAGTTAGTAGCGAATGACCTACTCAGGACTTCCAGCTATGTAGGGTGCGGTAGTGACAAATTGTTAGTCAGTATATACGGAATCATGAAGTTGATTTTACTACATACTCAGGTACCAACCGCTGAGAGCTAGCTCGCTTTCGGCATGCCCCTTCTCGGCTGCCCGCTGAAACAATATATGACCGGATGAGCAAGTCCCTGGAAACCATTCATCTCGTCACTCACAGTATACCACGCGATCGACCGCCTAGGATCCACAGGACAAGTCAAGTTCCCGTACTCGTAACAGGCTCCGAGTTTGCATTGACTAGGCGCGTGACCTAGTTGTGCAGCTTGCGTGTAGAAATCACGTGCCAACGCTTCATCCCGGACGACCGGAGATGGAACAGGCTGTCCATTTTGCATGTACTCGACAGGCTTCTCATACAGAATACCGAGCTCATGCAGTGCATGGGGGTTCTCCTCATCTGCTTGAGCCGCTGCTTTCTTGAGCCAGATCACAGCCTCTCGCGGGTTTTTTTGTTGACCGAGAAGCCCGTTGAGCAAGATCATGCCCAATTTGTACATGCCGGCGGTATCGCCTAGTGCAGACGCTTTGCGATAAAAAAGCACAGCTCGTGAGGGTTCTCGCCTTGTTCCGGCACCAACCTCATTGCAGACCGCCGTTCTATAGGTAGCTGCAGGATGATTCTGCTTGCTTGCTTGTACGTACAGATTATAGGCCTTTTCGTGATCTACGCTGAGACCGAGAGCGCCATGTCCCAAACAATTCGCGAGGAAGAACTGAGCATCGGCATAAGCAGGCTTACCCAGCCCACTTCCTTGCGTCGCTAGTCTCTTGATCAGTTTGATAGCCTCTTGTAACAGGGAATCTCTATACTTTTTCACACTCTTCGCATCGTCAACGCTACCCTGCTGAGCTGCCACTGCCAATCTTCGCGCGGCTTCGATAAGGAATCGAGCAAAATTGAACTGCGTTTCTGGATCTGGATCACTCTTGATGCGGTTGCGGTAATCGTCAACTGCCTGCTTCGTGATGGGTTGCGTATTTTGCGACTTCTCGACTGACGTTGACGACCTTGCTGAGACAGTGGTTTTGTTCCGATTCAGGAGAACATTGTTGGCTGGAGAGGTTTGGAACGTGGGTGCCGACATTATTCGAGTGGGAGGCACGGAAGCTTCACTTCCATAGCTTTGCGGCGGCAATGCCTGCTGCAGATGCCCTGGATAACTTCCATAATCATTCATGACTTGAGGGTTTTTAGCCATGTAGCCCTGATGCGAGGGTCCAGCCCGTTCATACTCATACTGATCATTCGCATATTGGTCACTTTGGCTGTAGTAGCCTGCGTTAGAATCGTAAGGTTGACCTTGGTGAGATGGGTAGGGTGCTGCAGGTTCTCCTGCGTATCCAGCGTAACGACCCTCATTAGGGACGTATGGCTGCTGAGACGTCGAGGGCGCGTAGAGGGAAGGCTCTGAATATCTATATTGTCCTCCAAAATCGTGCTGCTGCGGCTCTGTATAGGCAAGACTCGAAGCAGGATCAACAACGACATGATCTTCGTACGACAGGCGTTGTGCATACGCCGGCCGTTGCGGAGGGTGCGAAGCTTGGTAGCTTGCTGCATAATCAGACGCTGGCGTGCCGTGTTGTGAATAGGGTGAAGCATGATGCTGGCTTCGAGAATCTGGCCGGTGGATATTCGCGTTGGCTGCTATATATGGTGTCCCAGGTTGCGACGGCCTTCGCACTTGGCCATCACTAAGGCTGAGTTGAGCAAAGGACAACGAATCGATACTGTTTCCTCTATGTGCTGTTGAATTGAAACATGAGATAGAAGCAGATCCCAAATTAGTTGACGTGTATCTATCGGTTGCCGTGCCTGGGATTCTTTGAAACTGGCAGTACGGCGGCTATACTTACGGGACTGTCCTTGAGCTTGCTGCTCATCCGGACGCTGACCATAGTGTGGCATGTGCCTTGTCGGGTGTGGTGCTATCTGCTGGTCTAGCGAGGCTTGCCGCAGGCTGCTGCTAATGCTCTTGCTGGATATCGAAGTGCTCATACCGCCGTACTGACGTTGCGGCTGCTGGAGCGATGAAGCGACTGATACAGATGTTCCATCATTGCTCATTTCGCTAGGTTGGCCAACTAATATTGAGAGGTTGCTATCATACGCCTCGATCCTTTCCAACCACGCAAGACCCGTCGGCAGATCCGAAACAAGAGCGATAGCACGAACCCTGGCTGGCTTGAAGAGCTACGTCGCGGACTCCAACTCGAAAGAGTCTCTGTGGGGAGCCAGCAACGTCCTTGTGTGACAAGATACAAAGCAAAGCGAGTACTCGTGAAGACGCGCGAAATGCGGGTGCCGATCAACAGTGGCGAGGGCAGCTATAGGAGACTGCAGTTGTCTGTTTTGCCTGAACACTAGTTATACATTGATGCTGAACCCTAAGCAAACACTAATAGCTTATAGACTGCTGATCATTCCGCACGTAGTATGAGCATCGCAGCCTAACTCCACCTGTCTTCAGTACGAAGCCACTTTCCGTTCAAGTTGTCCTCCGTGTTGGGTTGGGCCAGTCTTTTCACATGTACTTGCATTCCCACTCTTATCCTGCCGCTCTTGCTCTTGGACACTGCGTTCATGCCGACGCACGCGCCCTTCACCTGACGGGAAGCACCTTAGCATGCGCCCAGAAGAGCCTGTTTTAGGTACTTACCAAGCGGTCGACATTGCTCCTGTGCTTGGCAACGATACTTCCAGGTAATCTTCTTGCAGAGAGAGTGCCATCGAAGGGTGAGACGTCAGGCATCTGCAAGGGTGAAGCTCTTCGTAAGCCCTCGCGCCCCGTGCTATAACGCTAGAACAGAACTGACAGGACATCGCTGACAGCGGCTAACCGGGTAAATCGTCTCACTGCCCACCGTAATCTCTTCCCATGAGTCTTCTGCAAATGGCTCTGCGTTGCCTGTGACGACGATGTTCGGTCTGTATCGTTTTACTAGCTCGTTAACGTCCATTCTAGTATCAACAGTCTCATCTTCCAACCATGTGCCAACTGCCTTGAAACTCGCTTCCGATGCGAGCAAAAATGGATAACCGTCAGAAAAGTATGTCGTGCAGTCCTCCAATGGGTAGTCGAGCGATGCGTCTAATCCCGAGAACAGATCCGCTAGATATTTCTGCGAACCCAATACGCGAGGTGCAGATTTATCAAATTTGATGAGGAGTACAGGCGTCTGGAGAAGATCTGAAAGTGCCCTCTGCAGCTTAGATCCTTGGGGAGAGACGACAAAGCCTTGCAGATCGTATGAGCCCCAAACTTCCAGGTCTTCGAGTCTTTCCGCGTCGGCGGGCGGATCTATTGGCACGTCAAAATCGCCATGTCCCGGTATATTGATTGTTAGGATTTGGTTGTCAAGGTTGAGACTCGGCTGGATGAGGAAAGTCTGCATCATAAGCATGTCAGCGTTTCCAACGGCCATACGGCGGAGCGATCGGGGTGTAAACACCTTTGCATGA
Organism: Cystobasidium pallidum; assembly: GCA_001599955.1. Taxonomy (NCBI): domain Eukaryota; kingdom Fungi; phylum Basidiomycota; class Cystobasidiomycetes; order Cystobasidiales; family Cystobasidiaceae; genus Cystobasidium; species Cystobasidium pallidum. Next base: position 472,808 of record BCIL01000001.1, read on the forward strand.
AGCTCATTTCGGGCGGTAACCATCTTCTTCGTTCTCAGATCTACCATCATCCATTGTCTGTCATAATCGAGCCCCGTTATACTGTACGGACTCTCTTCAACCTCCATCCCGGCACATGACTTTATCGGGTAGACGACCAGCTTGCTGATAACGAGCTCGCCTGACTCAGTAACCTCTTTTGAAGTACTGCTGGACGTGCTACCGCTGAATAATTGAGCGGGCAAAACGCTACTTGCCCATGAAGACAGATAGGCGGTCATATTATAGTCTTGAGTCGAGTTGATGAGTGTGCAGCGAAGATACAACGGGAGTCCGATTGCAAGCCTTACCCGAGAGACCTTTCGGTATCCTGGGCACCGGCATCAACCGGCATCCGGAGCAGGACCTTGTGGTGATTTAGACGACTACAAAACCAACGAAGCGCCTAACATCACGTTGACATCCGACGGCCGGAAGAGCAGAATCATGGCCAATCATGCATGTTGTGGAAGTATAAATAGTGATAACTCGGTTGATGTGCAAATGTTTGAAATGATCAAGCTGCTCTATAAGGACATTTCAATCTCCATCAATGTATGCCATACCTCTCTAGCCTCCTTCTGGAGACCTTCTGGGACTGGCTGTTGTGGCCTTCGGGGTACACCACCGTAGCCGTAGAATACTTCCACCAGGTACTGCACATGGGTATGCAGGGTGAGTGTCGCCATGCCTGCAACTATGACCTTGAAACCGCCTACCTTGTGGGCCGCTGCACCGCCTGCACCGAGAATAGCCTCGCCAATCGCTAATTTTGCCTGCAGCCCTTGCGCCTCCTGGTATCTGCCTTCCTGCGATAGCTTGAAGAGCCGTTGCAAAATCTGGTGACAAGGTCAGACGCAGGAGTTTGAAACGTGTCCTAGAAGGAGATAAGCTTACTTTTGGGACGATATTACCAGCTCCTGTTATTGCTCCTGTCGCACCGACACACCAAGCACCGATAGCATAGTCAGAGGCGCCAGCCAGTACTGTTTTGGCAGGATTCTGCGATACTACGCGAGCAATCTTTCCGACGTTGTGATCAGTATGTTTGACTCCGACGACGTTAGGAGCTGCCTATATACGTTACAAGCAAGATGTGAGTAACCTGCCCGGTTCTAGGAGGGGACCCGCCCTACCTTGAAGATAGAGCCGATCAGGTCTGAGCTCATGTCAATGCCGGACGACACTCCAGGGTAGGAATATATGATAATCGGTATCTTGGATTCGGCAGCTAGATCTACATAAAAGTCGCGAAGACCTCTGTCGCCTCCGTAGAATGCAGGATAGTAAGAAGGGGGCAAAACCAGCGCGTAATGCTGCCGAGATCGTTAGCTCAACACGTCGCGACCCTTGTAAATCTTTCCATAACTCACTGCGCCTGCATCTGCAGCGGCATTAACGCGCCTGATTGCATCGGTTGTAGAGTGGCCACCAGCTCCGGCGATCAGGACTCGGTTATCACCGAAGCTGTCGATGGCCTTCCGAGCTGTACGAACAACGGCGTCCTGCTCGTCGTCCGACAAGCAGACGCGCTCCCCAGTCGATCCCAATACTACTATGCCCTGTGATCCTCCAGCTAAGCACATGTGAATGTGCTTTTCCAAAGTCGGATAGTCTACATGCTGCTCTTTGGTATCGTCGAAAAAGGTGAGTACAGGAACGTAGATCCCGTGAAGTGCTTGGGCAGAATGGCCATTCATCTTGAACTGGTTGGTTACTGTAATAGACTGCGTCGGCCCATATCGTGGTATCCCCGGTTGCGCCTCACTTCCAGTAGGCCTTGCTGTTTCCGAACTCTCATGGTTCTAGCCGAACGGCGGGCGAGCTTTCCGCTTCTCTTCCCGAGGCACAACCGTAGACGCATTATTTAGGGCTTGCATCGCCGGCGCCGGCTAGAAGAGGGATTGTCTCTCTGGATCCGCCTGTTGCCGGTCGCTTCATATCATATTTCCTAGTCTCGACGGCTGTATGCCATCACCGAACTCAGCGTCGGAGGCATCACGGGCTCTGCACTGCGTCACACCGCCGGAATCCCGCCTTCAGCTGTCGATGACGATTAACTGCCGTCCTCGAAGTTGTTCCTGGATTGGATGCGGATAACCGTGCTAATTTGTTGCATTGGCTGTGGTGGAACGCGTGGAAAAGCTGAAGCGCAGATGGCATCGTTCAAGACTTTGATAACGCGAAGCCATTGCTGTCGTATGCTGAACAAATGGCTCGCAATGCCACTATCAGAGACGGCGAATCGCTTACAAAGGCCACATTCTAGCTGCCCTAATAGGTATTAGCATGCCCTTTTTGAGAATGACCAGTCTTTCCCAGCATACAAGGACCCATATACAAAATATACAGGGAATCAAGTTATGTGCGCAGAACGCCTCAGATCACGAATGTCTCCGGTAACACATCGAATGCCTTGACGTCAACTCGATATTATTGCTCTACTGTCTTGAATTAAGTACATAGCATAGGCAGGCAGGCAGGCAGGCAGGCAGGGGGCCGTTGGTGACCATAGCAGTCTGACGCAAACAACGCATCTATCACTTCGTATCGCACAATTATCCTCTGTATTATTTGGTACCGGTTTCTATCTTCTCGTGCTTCTTTCCTTTCTTCTTTTGCTTTCGTTCGGCATTGGCCTTTGCAACGAGTCGCTCCATCTCGCGGCGTTCTTCATCTGTTTCATCGACCTTGACGTTCTTCATGATGGAGCCTTGAGAGTCGGTAACAAAGGTCAGTATTCGTTTTAAAGGTCTAAAAAAGCTCACGATGCGAACCTATAATCAAGATCGCCTTGGCGCGATTAACAAGTTCCAGGTCTGAGACACCTTTGTTATGGTCTTGACTTTTGCTCAAAACTCCCTCAACGACCTGTCTCAAGACGGAAGCTACTTCAAAGCGTGTCCCCTTCCACGAAACGAGCATCATCTTTCCCATCAGCTCTTCGCCCATTTTTTCCTCGTCCACTTCACCATTCTTTTCCATTTGAGCCATGGCGCTCTGGACGTCCATGGTGGTCGATAGGAACGACCATCCTTCTTTTAGCGTGGCACCCCTATCCTTCATGCGACCCCACCAAGTCGACAGGCCAAGAATATTCGAAAGAGGCGATTTATGTGCTTTCAAGAAAGTGTGTGCTTTTTGAAAGTACTGCAGTAGCAAGCAGAAATCAATCCACGTCTCAGGTGGCGGATAGCGGAACGTACGATTTGTCCGATGAGTTGACATAGCTCATAGCCAAAGCTCTGCCCTTTCAAATCCTCGACCTCCTCCCTGATCTTTTGCTCCCATCGTTTGTACTCATCCGCGGCGGTGTCGCCAGGACTCGTGGCGGTGACGAAGGGCCTGACCCTGTCCTTGAGCTTATTTGTAAGTTGTTGAATGCGCTCATGCTCGTTCTTCCGCCTTTCATCAGCAAGCTCATCCATTTTCTTCCTCTGCTCGGCGGAAAGCTTCTGCTGCTGTTTGTGCCTCTCCTTTTCCATCATCTTGCTGTTGTTGTGGGCTGTGCCAGGGCTTGATACCCCTGACGCTGGTGCGTGTACGTCGGTGGAAGTACTTGGGTTTGGAGTACCAGGTGCGCTAGCCCCAGCGGACGTGCCTGCAAGGGGACTAGCCGGAGTTCCATCCGTGGGCTTATCAGCACTCACAGTCCCCATTGGAGTCGAAGCTGTGCTGTCCGTCTTCCCTTCAGCTTCCTTGCGCATCTCTTCCTTCTCTTCTTCGGTCATAGATATGTCCATAGCTTTTGTAAAATCCTTGCCTAAACTGAGCTCTCCTATCCAGTCAACAAATCGCTCGCCGCCGAATAATTGCGCGAACAGCTGGCCTGGATCGGTGAATCCTTCTTCAGGCTGCGCTTGACTAGATTTCTTGCCGTGTCTATCATATACGGCTCGGAGATCGTTGTCCGAGAGGACCTGGTAAGCTTCTCCTATTTCTTGAAAGCGCTGCTCAGCATTCGGGTCGCCAATATTGCGGTCTGGACTAGGACGTCAGCTATTACTCTAGAAGCATGTGAAGGGCGGATTTATGTACCAGGATGAAACTGTAACGATGGACAATGAATAATCAATCACACATTCTTCGACATGAAATGACGCTTGGGCGAGCGAGCAATGGAGCCAACTCACCTTGAGAGCGGCCTTCTTGTAAGCGGACTTGATCTGGGCATCGCCAGCATCTGCTCTGACACCCAAGAGCTCATAGTAGCTCATGTCGAGGACCTTGATGCCATCGCGATTGATATCTGCTGGCCCCTGTGCCTTTTCGCTTCCAGCAGCCGCCTTGTCGGCCATGGTCTTGAGCTCTTATCGAGAGAGGTCTAGCACAATTACCGAAGGTCTGTGTGCAAAGTGCTGCCGTCTATTCGGGTCCCGACAGCAAGTGCGTATCAGTATTTTCCGAATTGGAAGGGTTCCAAGACCTCCAAGCTGGCTTGCCACCTTTTTTCGGATGGCCTTGAAATGACGATGGCAATACCGCTTGCCCAGGTATTGCAAGCAAAGCAGGACCGCTCCTGAAGATGAACAATGCCGCCACGGAAACAAGTGCTGCTTGTACAGCGGCGAAGAATGTCCATGTAATTCAGCCTCTGCATGTTACCGATGCACTGTCCTGCGGTACTACAAAAAAAGGCCGATCACCTCAACGCGTCGTAGTGAGCAGAACAAGCTGGCTTGATGGCTGGCCATTTGTATTCACGAATAAGGTATATACCGGGAAGCCGATTTCATCCCAACATGTCTGTCCTCGAGATCCACGGCGCTGTGCAGTCATACGATTGGGGAACACTGGGCAAGAACGGCAGCAAGGTTGCCCAGCTTGCAGAGCCTATTCCTGACTTCAAGGCCGATGGCGAAAAGCCATTTGCAGAGGTAAGAACGCGCTGTGTACATCAACGTTCTGCCTAACTGATCTCTGGCTCTGCTCGCGCTTTTGTAATCCACCTTTCCTTGCGATGTGGACTGCAAACGCCTACCTGCCATTGACGCCTCGCCTGTATTAGCTATGGATGGGCACGCATCCTAATCTACCTTCCAAACTCGCCTCAGACGGTTCCTCCCTCAAAGATCACCTCGAACAAAACCCACAGAAACTAGATGAGCGCGTCAGAAAGCACTATGGCGGTGACGACCTTCCGTTCCTCTTCAAAGTCCTTGCGATCGGCAAGGCGCTTTCCATCCAGGCTCATCCTGACAAGAAGCTGGCGCAGAAGCTCTTCAAGGAAAAACCAGACGTATATAAGGGTAAGTAGGCCTTCACATCCGAGATTCTCCTCCTGCGACTAACAGGGAGATCTGCCAATAGACTCGAATCATAAGGTACGGGACCTCGAGGATCTGCGGATGCCTGTGCAACCCGCACGTGCCTGTGGACAGAAAGACCTGATGCTTTTCCGCTCTACATGTTTGCCTTCTCTGTAGCCCGAAATGGCCATCGCATTGACAGACTTCTCAGGCTTTTGTGGCTTCCGACCACTGCCGCAAATCGTCAATTATCTCAAGAGCGTGCCCGAGTTCGCTGCGGTAGTAGGCGAGTCAGCGGCCTCAGCCTTCATATCTACAGTTGAAGCAGCACCATCGAAGCTAGTCGAGCGTTCACCACCTGCTGAATCGCCTTCGTCCGAGTACTCGGAACTACAAAACGCTCTCCGCAAGCTCTTCTCGGCTCTCATGGAGGCGGATCCCGAAAAGACGGTCAAGCCAAATCTTAGGAAATTGGTTGAGAGGTACCAGAAAGAGACTGGAAAAACTTCGTCGACAGACATGAAGTTTGGGACAATTGAAGAACTCGTTGTCAGACTCAACGAGCAGTTCCCCGATGATGTCGGAGCTTTCTGCTCATACCTCTTAAACGTGGTCGAACTGAAGAAAGGGGAGGCTATCTTCTTGAAAGCCAACGAACCACACGCGTACCTGAGTGGAGGTCAGTCATTAGAATTTCATTCGGTCGGAGCCCCTTGTTAATCGGCTTTCTTTTCAGACATTATGGAATGCATGGCTACATCCGGTAAAGCCTTGCTTACTCTGTCACTGCAAAAACTCGACTAATGATGTTCCACAGACAATGTCGTCCGGGCCGGCCTAACACCCAAGTTGAGAGATGTACCAACTCTCACCTCTATGCTTACGTATACATACGGGCCTTCAAACCAGCAGCTCATGTCACCTAAGCCGTTCCGAGCACCAGCAAAGCATACGACCGAATACAATCCTCCTATTGAGGAGTTCAGCGTTCTGCTCATCGACACCACCAGTGCAGGGGAGGAGCAGCATCCCGCCCTAGCTGGGCCCAGCATTCTCATTGTTACGGAGTTGAGCGGCAATGCTAAGCTTAAGTTCGGAAAGGGAGAAAGCAAAGACATCAAGAGCGCCGGTCAAACTTTCTTCGTCGCCGCTGGAACGGAACTCGCATTCGAGGGTAAGATGGTCGCCTACCGAGCTTTCGTCGAAGTAGATGAGGGTTCGAAGCTTTAGATTGTCCCACGCCTTGCGGCGACACATAGCTTCATTATAGAGGATCTTGGATTGCACGCATTTGATCATCTTAGCAGTAATGGACACTTGGCGATGGAAGTTCAACGAAAACCCACCGGCAGCTATGGAGACTAACTCGATCGAAATTATACTGATTCATGTGTGTTGCAGGACGCCTGATACGCGGAGCCTGACTGAACGATTTTCAGGTTGCTCAAGAGCGTTGCATAGTTTGGTCCACAGAAAAGGCGCATTACGTCTATGAGTACAATCGTTCTCGGCTGGCCCTTTGATGACTCGTCGAACGGACATCTATCAGGCCGAGGTTCTGGAGAAGCATACGATAGTCCAGCCTTTCTACTTTGGCGACATGCTACCTTGGCGAAAGCAAGGGAGTTGTGAACGTTTGCCTACTCGAATGGAGGCAGAAGACAAGGATGAAGGCACTAACGAAGATGTGATATACCCCGAGTTCAATGCAACTCAGGCGCCACGGGTCAACGCGGGCGATCAGCATCCGGTCTCTACGACAGTTGCACCATGGATTTCCATGCCTACAGGCACTGTTCCAGTAGTTACGGCAGCGCCAGGGGCTTCAAGCACTACACCAGTGCCCCTTCCGCCCATAGGTGTGATTGGATCACGTTTTAATGCTGGTTCAAGCGGACAGTCGTCAAGACATTGAAGGCAACAACTCGATGGCATCAAGGGGGGTCAGCCGCTGCAATGACATCTCCTTTGGGTGTCATCGCTCAACCTGTCGTACGGCGAAGCAGCAAGTCTGTGTCGTTGCAAGATCGTTAATCGCCCCCGTCATTTAGTCAAAAAACTTAGCAAGTGCCTGCATCCATGGTAGTATTGACACTGACAAATCAAAAGGTCTACATTTATCCTTATCGGTCTGAAAGTTCCATACATCAGGCTCCCTAAGTTTTCTTAGACTTGATACAGTATCTATATGCACACAAACACCAAGCAGGCCCAAGACTATGCTCAGAAAACTCAGCAAACACGGACGGGCCGCTAGCCTCCTCAAAATCATTGTCGATGGATCTGGAGACCCGGGGGCCCCATCGCATTTCTTTAAATCGACTGCCTCGGTGGGCACAGGAACGAGTTCGGCTTGCAGGCTTCCTTCTACTTAACATGGTCCCCATGACTCCCCCAGTACATTTAGAGAGTACTTGGGTGCGCTGGAAGGGAGAAATCAAGGCCAGTCCTTTCAGACTCTAGGCTCGTTCTTCTTCTTCTTGAATATCGACTTCAATCGAGACTTTCTCTTTGTCTTCTTAGTCTGGATAGAGGCCTGATTCGATCCCCCTTGTACGCGCCGTGGTTCGCTTGAGCTTGGCTTGAAGATGGCCAAAAATCGTTGAACGCTTCTTACGGTTTGTCAAATGAGGTAGTTCTGTAGGCGAGTGACTTGGTGCGGAAAAAGAAGAGGGCATGCGCTTGTTCCCAGATTCAAGAGCTTCTTCGGCAGCTTCCTTTGACATTTTGTAGGAGTTATGGGTCGACTGGCCATAATTGTAGAAGGCATTTCCTTGCACTGGTGACTCGTAAATATACTGATCGTCCCGCGGAACGATGATTGTTGACGTGACTGAACTTTCGAGGATGGTAACGTTTTTTCGTACACGGGTTGGGGAGTCCGGAGGGGTGGCTGGACCGAACGATGAGTTTGTGGTAGTTGAGGATGTCGGGCTTAGAGTGCACGACTTGATGCTTTGGGATTCTGCATAGCTTATTGCGGCTTCCAGCTCCTCTCTATATGCTACTTCGGCTCTCGCACGATCAGCCTTTTCCCGGCGTCTCTCTGCTTTTTCAAATCGCTTCCTTTCAGCTTTCTTGTATTTGCTGACATCAGCTAGCTTTTTGTTCAATTCTGCAGCGATCTGCTCTGCCAAAGTAGGTTGCTTGCTTTTTTCCTCATGGTATGCTTTCTGAAGACGGACAAATCGGGACTTAGCCATCCAACTTTTTGAGCTCCAGCCCCTCAGGAAGCTTACCAGATCATGCCAGAGCTTGTTCAAGCGTATACACACGACTTGATCCTTTGGGATGCTGTATAGCTTATTGCAGCTTTTAGCTCCTCTATATAGACTACCTCTACTCTGGCACGCTCATCCTTTTCCCGGCGTCTCTTTGCTTTTTCAGCTCGCTTTTCTTCATCTTTCTTGTATCTGCTGATGTCAACCATCTTTTGATTCAGTTCTGCAACAATCTGGTCTGCTAACTAGGTTGCTTGCTCTTTGCCTCATGGTATGCTTGCTGGAGACGGACAATCGGGACTTGGCCATCCAACTTTTTGACATACCATCTGGGCCTTGCCTGGGGGACTTCGGCCGACTCGATAGCTGACAGTTCTGGACATGGGTAGACGTGTTCACCGTACAGCCGATATGTAGATGAAGAAAGTATATCGGAAATTGCCGTTTGCCCACTTGGCTGGCCAAATCTCTGAGCTGGACTTGCTCTGTGAGTGTCAGCTGATAGATCGGCTAGAGCTGTGACTGATTGGCAATAGGCCACGCGGAGATACCGTGGATGCCGACTGACATCTAAACGATGCAATGAGTCTACCAAAATATACTAGTCTGTACTAAGCAGACATATGTTGTTGTTGTTGGGTCCTCACGTAAGGTCTTTCCCTTGGTTTAGAATCCAAAAAGGTATTGTGTCGCCCTGATGCGCTCAAACCAATGCATTAGGATCGACTTCATCGAAAGCCATCCGCCGGCTACTTCATGTCAAACGTTTCGGTCCAAGGGAGATGCTCCAGAGCAATGCGTCTCCTCGCCGCAGCACCGGGACTACCAAGCGAGTTGCGACACAAACCCCATTTACCGTCGAACCAACGGCTTCATCACGCTTCGAGTGTTATGGGGAACCCTTGTCTGTTCTGAAGCCATCCTTATCGTTGTCTTGCGCAATTCCGTGTAGCCTGCGATAGTGAGGTGGATCCGCTATGGCCGTTGATCGTCACACCGGCTCCGACTAAAAAGCTCAGCTGCACTGCTGTCACGCGATAGTGATACTGTCATATTATCACACCGCAGGCCGAGTATATTACGTTTCCCCAACCGGCATTCCGAAGCCATGTAGCAAGGCTTAGAATTGGGGGAGTACCTCGGTGATCGAGAGTCATTGCTCTTGCCGCCGACCTCAAGCTGTCAGTGCTTCATACGATACCGACTGACCAGGCTTAAAGAGCCTGTGTCGCCAGCGTCGTCACGATGGCACGCTCCAGCAATCTTTCCTTGGTATCGCCAGCCCGAGCTTCACACTTGGCAACAACAACGTTGACATCGATATTGGAGGTGCGGTGTGAACGGGGTTGGTGCATAGCCAGCACATAGACTAGTGCGCTAACCATTGTGGTTGGGTTAGCTCACACGTCTGAACCAGAATGGCCAGCCTTTGCCATCCAATCTGACTTCCAAGGTTAACAAGAATTTAGCGACACTACAAACCGCTATTCAGGGACTCGAGGCGGAACAGCGCAAGCTCGAGAGCTCTAAAAACAAACTGCTTTCAGAGTCTGAACTTAAGAACCGGGAAGAAATGCTTCTAGGATTGCAAAAGCAGTATGGGCGTCTATCAGCCTTGTGCTCAGGCCTTGGTATGCAGGTGGAGCCGCTGCGTTCCACTGATAGAGTAGAGGATGCTGCTCGGGAAGAACTTCTTATCGATACGTAAGATGCCATTGTAATCATTCTCGCTTGCTTCATGTGTCTGATTATCCGATACAGCGGAACTGGCGATGATGTGCCAATGGCCGATATTCTGAAGTCCAGCCATAACAGCCGAGCTGGACCGGAAGATACAGAGTCTGAGATGCAGAGTCCGATACCTGAGATTCGGATACATAGTAGTCGTGACGAGCCATATCAAGACGACCCCGAAACCGCCCGCATGGACGAAGACGAGATGAGGCGAGCGAATCAGGACGTGATGCAAATGCAGCGACGCATGATGGACGGTAAGTGCAAGTACGAAACGTTGATAGGCCTTTCTCAGCTGATTTCTGCCTCACATAGAGCAAGATGATCAACTTGATGCCCTTGCAAAGGCCATCGCTCGTCAGCGGGATCTTTCTCTGAACATCTCGTCCGAGCTCGAATTGCACGAGGATCTTATCGATGAAACCGACCGAGCTTTGGATCAGTGCGTTATTGTATCACTTCATGTGCCGTTCGGGCTGATTATGTTTCCCCAATCCCGCTCCGCAGCACTGCTAGCAGACTTGGCCGTGCCAGTCGAAGTCTCGATACGGTCCGGAAGAAAACGCGAGAAAACTCAAGTCTAGCCATCATTGGAGCTATAATCGTTGTCCTTACCGTACTCGTACTCATCATCAAACTTTGAAGACGCATAGAGTAACATTAGGGGAGAACGAGCGGCGTAAGGCTCGGCCAAGCTGAGTCGATATTTGGGGAGGCGGCATAGAGGTTTTCTTGGAGGAAGCGGGGGAATCATGTAGCATAGAATGGCATATGTATCTGCGCCTATCGAAAAATCAAAAGTATCTTCTTGACAAGGATGAGCGGGAAGAGGACGTAGCGAACTACGAGTACGGCGAGGTCTGTGCAACAACTGCGGTTTGCCTTCGGATGCACCGGACTGGACCATCTCTGTTCTGCGTAGGCTGTAGATGCAAGATCGCAATGAAGGCTCGCTCATTATCTATACGTACGCCAGCTTGCCTATATGTATACTGCTGTAGACGGCAGCGCCGACCTGTCCAGTAAAAGAAAGGGTCGGTACCTGCTGTCAACGCTTCCCAGGGAGATGCTCGAGCAAGAACTCGAGTGCAATTTTGAGTATGCAATGGAAGATGCAAGTGCTCGATTATAGCGGGATCGAGTCCTTCCCTGTTTGTCTGTTGAACCCTTCACAGCATCGGGAGACCCCTCTTGTGCACGAACGTGGTACTGTCCATCACACGGTACTCTCACTCGTTTTTCATGTCTTCTGATGATGAGAAGTTTGTCAGTCCAGACAGCGGAACGACAAGCTCAAACTCCGGTCATATGAGTATCGTGCAATGGCGAGATCCCCCTGCAGCTGTTGCAAGGTGCCGAGAAGACTGGACCAAGGTAAAGGCACTGGTGTAAACATGGGCGAGCCATGCGACGGCTGGCCCGGCGTTGTTCTCTTGGTGAAGAGACTAACTGTAAACTGGCCCGTTCGGGTGGTGCAGAGTCCTGTTTGACTACTCCACTGCTTCATCTAGTATTGGCCTCACTTGTCAATTAGTATTGGTCTCACTTGTCAATCCTTTCGGCAATATGGGTTACACCGCAAGAGGAAGGAGCATCACCCACCCTACCCAAACTCAAACACCTTAATGAGAGAACGAGCACCCGGTTGAGCCGTATACAGTGTACGATTTGGAAACGGAATTCAGATTCACATTCTGAGGAACATTCATCATTTCCTTGTTTCCCGATAACGAAGCACGATGAATACAAGGACCCGCTCAGCGATTTCCCTCCATGCTTTTGTTGCATACCAAGGTGGTCATCGTACGAAATTTCGAGGGTCTACGCAGTCTTTCCCCGTTAGTGCGGTGGATGCTGCTTTCCCCTGGCAACCTATCGATACTAGCCTTCCATAATGCAGATCAAGTTCCACAGAGTACCATTAGTAAGCCAGAAATCGGGGAAATCTACCTAATCACCGAGCCATTCACGAATACATCTATCCAAACGTTTCGATGCCGCATATCGCGTCTCTCGTCCATCAGGCCTTGGTGCAGTTTCGGAGCTTGCGTACGTGGCATCTGCCCGATCCAATCTCCTGAGCATGCAAGCAGGTGTTCTGCGCACAGATCCGTTCGCCATCGCGTGCAAGCAAGCCGTTGAGTCGCTCGGAAGACACCACACACTACGTTCCGTGCTTTGGCTGTTCTGCTGGACCAGGATGTGTGGATTGAATCAACGAACCTTTGTGGACTCCCTGTGAATAGAATAGCGAGGAAGCTGCGATGATTACGCTCTTAGACGCGAGAGGTGCAATTATCCATGTTTGATAGAAGGCATCGAAGGCGCGCATTCCCTGATGTGGCGGCGAGGTACGGCATGCGGGCAGACCTCCCTTTTGGCGAAGTATTTGGCTGGAAATGGTAGCTCGAGTGTAAAACTGTTGCAGACTCTTGGGCCTGCTCTTGCTTTTGCTCCATACCCAGCTCAACATGCGGCTGCTTCAGCTTCGTCTCGTTAGCCCCCCTGCCGAACGCTTCGGATACCTGGTCAAGAACAGTATACAGTACGCGATTACCATCTGATCGCCCCGAAATCAGTCGCGTTCTATGCTGCATAAAGACAAGAGATCGGAGACAAAGAACAAACACGCATGCTACTGACGCGACCTTTCAGTGAAGTTTAGCTACTCTGTTACTATGAAGGATTGACAGCTTGAGCATCATTCGGTTTATCTTCCAAGTCACCCGGTGCCGTCCTGGGGCTGCTGTGTCCAACGACTTCTTAGCACTTTCATCATTCTTCCCGGACTTACAACCAATCTAACAAGGCAATCTAGACCAGAGGACAGATAATCATGCTGTCCGTACATTATCCGGTATTATTATGCGTTAGAAGGACCCGATCAACCTCTAGACCTGGCCAAACCCACGATGCGCATTACAAGGTTTTATCGCCTTGTCCGTGATATAGTTCCTGTTTCGACAAGCACTTTCGATTCGGCTAACAGAATAATGTGGACTATCTCACGCGCTGATGAGCCGTCATCGGACTTCGGGGCATGCAGGAACGCGTTCCTGCAAGCTGGCCGATCGCGTACACAGAACTTTCCTACAGCTTTTGGGGACGTGACCGATAGCGCAATTATTGACAAGGATGCGGTAATAGGCTGTGTTGCATGCAATCTGCGCCGTCGACGCGACCTTGTGAGCTTCCCGTGAATCGGGCTCGAGGGAGACGGCGTCACCTGTTGCGGGCTGGCCGGCAAAGTGCCTGCAGGAACAGTACGCGTGCTTGCCGTCAAGTTCTTCCTGCAAGTCACGCTCGAAGCTCTTGTTCCTCTCTCCTTCTCCATCCCTTGTAGGCACACAGCTCGCAACTGCTAACAGCTTCGTTGGTGCAGCTACTCTTCTAGCTCGTATTCACTTTCCTTTTATTTCTCTACGAATCGTTCAGTGAGGCGTCCAGAGCACTCACAATACAGCATCGACAACGGAACAGTAGTGAAAGCGCGTGCACAGAGCACCTACCACGACAGTGACCTTCGAGGCATCCATCGATAGCATCTTGATATCGGTCCTACAGCCAAACATTCCTCTAGCATGACGACGACGTTGGCTCAGCCAGCGCACTTCGCGCATATCCTCGCGTCTTCGCCCTTCAACGAGGGCCACCCCCATGAGGCGACCTCATCCCCTATTGAGTCGCCTCCCTCCACATCAGATGTACCACGCTACTTTGGGGAGAGCGAGTACGAAGACCAGAAGTACAGCTACTCCTCACCGCCGTCGAGTGTTCCTTCCTCTGGCACCAGCTCTTTCAGCCATGGTTTCCAGCCTTTCCCCGAATATTGCCCCGACGCGAACTATGGCTACGCCTCGTCGCCCCTGGCACACCCGATGCATCAAGGCTACCACCTTCCAGCACCACCACCTCCCCCCATGCACCACCATCTCCCTCCTACATATCGCGAGTACACCATGCAGGTGCCTCAGACAGCTCCCCGGGCTGCTATGATTCCCGGCCTCGCCATCAACCACGCGGTACCGGAAATCCACCCTGACCTCGTGGACAGGCCTGAACCCAAACGCAGAAAGACTTGCCCCGAGATCTATGCCACTTCGTCGTCTCCAACAAAGGCCATCGCAAAGGGTAAACGAGGCGCGGGTAAAGATGGAGAGGACGTTTGGCCAACAGAGGTCGAAGTGGCCTTCTTTGAATGTAAGCTGTCTATTGTACCGAAACACGCGTCGCGGGTGAACCTCTTGAACTGATTTCCGGTTTGCATAACGCAGCTATCCGACTAGTCCCCAAACTTGGACGAAAGAAGATCGTGGTTAACGGAAAGCCCTGCGGACGCAACGAACTCATTGGTGATTATATCAGACGGAAAACCGGCTCGATCCGCTCGCGCAAACAAGTATCTAGCCATATTCAGGTTCTCAAGAATATCAGGCGCGGAGACGCAGAATGTAAGCGCTGATAATGCTCTATCAATTGTATAGAGCTAAGCTGAACCCTATCTTTGTGTTCCCCCAGTTACCGAACTGGTTGCAGAACCCAAGGCCGGCGAAGCAGAGGAAGACTTCACTCCCGAAGCACACCGGTTGTTCTTCCTGCCTCAGGAGTTCGCACACGTCCAACCTGAAGCTCCAGCTCCACCTCCGCCATCGTCGGCGACAAACAACTTCGGTGGCTTAGCAGCGCCAGCTTTCCGCGATGGCCTACTCTCCCCCTACTGCGGTGGATCATTCTTCTCCCAGACGTCCTCTTCAGGTCCATCGTCTCCTGCTTTATCGGCATCATCAGGGCGCTCGCTCTCACCTTATGGCAACATGGCACGTACGCCTTCCACTGACTCTTTACCGCAACAAGTGTATCACATGAAGCTGGCTTCACCTATGGAAGGCTCGTATTCCCAGACTAGTCATGGCGAGCACGTAATCTACCAACATGAGCCAATGGCTCCCGGAACTTCGCATGGTTACGCGGTACCGTCTCTACCGCCCCCGCCCCAAATCACGTCAATCAATGTCGATGCTACACCCAAGGCCACGCCCAGCAAGCTGGGTCACCGCCGCGCCGCATCCAGAGGTCTCAGCTTGCACATTCCCCCTAACAACTTCGGTCAACAACCGCAGTATGACAGACTTGACCCTGCTGCCGCTGTCCAAGACGCTGTCCAAGACGGTCTGATGGGAATCTCTCCAATGCAAGGCATGCCACCACAGAGCAACCCATCTACACCTTGGCCTCAAATGCTGCATACACCCACGTGCCCACCTCCAGCGCCTTCAATGCTTCCTAGTCCAACACAGAAGCATCGCCTGACAGCCATTTGGGCCAATACTTCGGAAGATTGGAACAAAGCATCACCTGCTTTAGAGAAATCCTTCGATTATGAACGAGAACTATCTGCTGCAGTACTCTCGTCGCAAAATATGCAGAAGGCAGCAGCTCGCGCTTCCGCGCCGCTCAAGCGGTCTTTCACCGATGTTCCTCTTTCGAATATAGAGTACTGCTCAGTAGATACAGGTGTCAAGCAGGAGGATGATAAGTTCTTCACTTCCCTGCTCGGCTCCAGGGAATATTAGGTCGTGAATTGAAAGGGGCAAAATGTAGTATTGGTATTTAACTAAGAGAGCGAAGAATATAACGAAAGAACCGAAGCATTCTGTATATACCTCCATACCCTTTTATGATAGCTATTATTTATCAGTCCGGTGTGTAAGCGATTAGCGGCCTGTCGTAACAAATACCTGTAGTCGGGCTGTGCCCAGTCCTTATCTTTAGCAGTAAGCCTTTAACACAACTTTAGCAATAAGCATTTAACACAACCTGGCTCATCTGACACGGTATTGCTTTGCTTCGGACTTCTCGCACTGACACCCCCATTGATGGTTCAATATTCTGAAGTTCCTTGTGGCAAAATTCGGCAAGACCCGATCAATTGCGGTTCTGCCGTAATACCTCTGCTGGCTGGCGACTGACTTATCTGGCAGAAATCTGAATGCATGGTTCTATTGGAAACGTCGGAATTTGGCCCATCTGCCACACAGCCGTTGTGTCAAATGTGCGTTGGTGTTCTGTGAAAAATGCAAATCGGCTTCCTCTGACGATGCAGTGGGCATTCCCACTACAGATGTCGCAAGCATGCTGCAAAATATACATGCCCATCGTGTAATTTACGATACTGCTCCATAGACTGTTTCAGAAGTGAAGTGAGTAGAGTGTATGTCCACAATGATACCCGTGAGCTAATATTTTGAATCGGTAGAATCACGTCAATTGCTCGGAAGCCTTCTACAAGAATAGTATTGTGAACGATGTTCGAGACCGAGAAGATGTTGATCCAGCAGAAAAAGCAAAGATGCTCGAAATGCTTAAGAGAATACAAGACATGGGCAACGATGAACTTGACGACTCGGAGGACGAGTCAGAGCAAGATGCGTTAGCAGCACTAGAAGGCTTAGATCTCGGTGAGTTGCAGTCTACCCAATATGTGGTTTTGCAACATTAATGATGATGGAATGGCTCCCTTGGAACAGACAACCTGACACCCGAGGAGATGTTAAAGTACCTGAGTCCTGAACAGCGTCGCGAATTTGAAGAGATGCTGGCTGATCCGACGAAGGCTGCCGATCTTCTAGAGCTCGAGGATGAGCATAGATCTTGCTGGTGGCTTGAGGATAGCAAGGAGTTGGAACGCGAGCCAAAGAAAACCGCAAGAAAGCCAACACCTCTGCCTCAGGCTAAGCTCCTAAAACCTTCTACCACCGCAGTAGCTCTTCAATACAATCTACTTACAATACTGTAGGGATCGTTCCAAGCGAAACATCGAGGGCATCGTGTTGACTAGACTGTCCCTCTCAGTGTCGCTTACGCCCTTGTCATACGAGTGCATGGCTCAGACAGTCAATTAGTCGAAAAACAAGCAATGTTGTTATCGCTTTTACCCTACATCGGGGAGAAATCGACATTGGTACTGACAAGCGTCAACGAGGCCGTAGACTATGTTTTGGGTAATATACCAGGTGATTTGGTACGTCCAGGCATTTCATTGCTGAGTACTGGGTAACAACAAAGCTAATCGCTGCGTTACTATATCGAAGATCACAGATGAGCGCAAGCTCCTGCTCTTCCTCTTGACGGATTTGTTAAACTTGTTGTACAAACCCAAAATCAGTGTCCTCGAGGAAGGGGAGAATTCGCTAGACCCGGCATATCTGGCTTTGTCGGATGCCCATGCTATCCTGTCGTCGCGCGACGCCGCCTCCCAGCGTACAGCTTCCAGATCAGCAGCCCAGAAGGTCCTCTACTACGCTTCTAACCTGGAGAACTATGATCGCGAGCGTCTACAAGCCGAAGTGTCTAAGCGTAGACGACGTATGGAAATTGAAGATGAGGAACGCTCTCAATTTGCACACGAAGTGTTAGACCGCAAAAATATCGCCCATGAACGGCTTGCGAAAGACAAAGGCATGCCGAACTTGGGGCCCAAGATCGAGGAGATTGGCTGAGCGAGCGAGAGGATGCAATCACCTGTAACTCGAAGCGTTCACCATCCTCCAGGTGTTTTGCGCCGGCCCTGGAGCCCTGTCACTATGAATGAGCCTCTGCTGTGACGATCTCCCTCGTACTTCCAGTCATAGCCTTCTCGCTCTAGCAGCTTGCGAATGATAGGAAGGAGGACAGGTGCTTGACCTGCCGAGTGTTTCCCTGCGCCCGTGACAATGGTCAAGGATGCCGGAGCGGATGGATCTGTAAACAGGGTCATACTTAAGAACAATCGCAGAAGGGGTCAGCTACGGTGCACTTACTGTGCCACCATGAGTTTAAGCTCTCGTTGGTCACTGTCAAAGCCTGACTAGCGGTTAAACCATGTAGATCGATAGATAAGGCGGAACGAGCGGCTTTCCTTCTCTCTTCTACTGTCTCTCTGGCGGCTGTTAATTCCCATTGTCTAGCTTCTCTATCTAATTGTCTGGCATGATCAGCCCAATAGGCTGCTACTCCTGAGTTGCCCAGAGCTGCTTTCCCGCGCCAGCTTCTTGCTGCTGACCTGTATGCATCATCTCGACGGGCACGAATCGCGTTCGCGATAAGGAGGCATTCTTGAGCCGTGGGCGGGCGGTCGGAACGCGTTCGATGAAGTGTTGCCGGAGACTGTTGGGCAAGATGCTGAGCACCAGGAGCAGCCGCAAGCGCAGTAGGTTTCGGTTTATGTGACACCTTCTGTAATAGAAGACCATGGGCTAATGGCGTTCCATCGCGGACGTGTATATCTTCCAAAACCTTGTACAGCTCTACAGTCTTTGGTATGTCCCCCTCGGTCGCATACAGGCACCTCCGCAATGGCTCGATTGGGCTATTCGGGAATAGCTCCCGTATCCGAGCCAATTTATTTTCTTCTTCCGGGATTGCTTCATGGTATATTTCCGCTTGGTCCAAGATCTTCGATACTGCAAGTGGGAGAGAATTATTGTTGGAATAGAAGAGCGATGAGAGGGTGCCAGGGGGAACAGAGAGTAATTGAGATAGGTAAAGAATAGTAGAATCCGTCTTGATCCAAACGTTGCTCTTCTCTGGCTCGCTTGCAAAGGCTATCGGTGCTTCGCGTTGGATACCAACACCTCGGGGTGTTGAAGTCAAGGAGATAGTCTGTTTGCCAAGCTTTCGCCGCTGATAAAATCAAGCGTAAGCAAAAAGGAGACGAGTGGAAAGGAGAAAACTCTTCTTACCCGTCTAACTTTATCGCTTCTTCCGTTTGACTCGTTACTTTCTTCTTGCTGGAGGCCAAGGATATAGTCCTCTTCTTCGCGTATCAGAAGGTCTTCGGTGAGAAGAGTTTCTATGGTAGTCTGAATCAAAGAACCTTTTAGCCTTTCCTAATGTGAACTAAGGGGAGGAATACAGCAGTCTTTACCTGAATATCGTCCTCTGCATCACTATACGCCACTTGCAACTCGATACGTTGTCGTTTGGGAAACAAGCTCTTCAAGAATGAGATAGGATCCAAGCTTGCAGTATGTGAGGCATCACTATCCGTATATATGGCATTTAGGTCTTTGTGCCCTTCTTTATCATCGTCTAATTGCGATTCTTCGATAGACCACTCTTGAAAAGCGCGTTCTATAGCTTCGTCGTCTGTAGTTGTACTCGTCAAAGTAGATGCCGTGTCAAGAGCAGCCGTGCTATCTGACAGCGAGTCTTGAAGAGCAGAGTTGTAAGGTGCACTATAGGTGTCCTCGGTCGTTGCATCCGCTAGTGCTTGCAATGTCGCTCTGGCATCGGCTTCTTTCTGATCTTGGTGATCACTGTCATCCTTCGCATCTGCTGCTATGGCCAAAATAAGCGCGCTGTCAAGCTTGGACGAGAATTCAGCGAGCAGTCGCTCCGACAGTGTTGTCTGAGCCATCTGAAGAGACCTGCGTCTTGAATCAAAATACAAGGATGAAGCAGTCCAGCTATGCACCTAAGCCTCTTTCGCATCGCCCGATCATCAACACACAAAACGCCGAAAAAAGCATGACGTGAAGAACAGTATCTGCAAATGAAGGCCGATGAAAGCCATCTACATAACGAGAAAAGAGGAAGACCATGCCACAAAACTAAATAATACAATTGTTAACATAGAGGCATACGGTGATTGCTATCCATGGAAAGGGAACGATGTGCACTTTAGGGGTATATTTCAGACTACTACTACTGATCCTACCGCTAGATGAGAGAGAAGAAGAGAAATGAAACCAGACATTTTGTTTGGTATCGTGGAGGCAACCGTTGCATCGGATGCGTCCGAGGTATAGAGTGTCTACCGCCAAACAGGTCGGCTGTTCACGCTTCCTGTAGTCGCGCTGGCGGAAGGATATCCCACATTCTTGCTAGGGGAGCGGGGTAGCGGTGGAACAGTACTCGGTGCCGAAGAGTGACTAGATTGAATTTGTGATCCCAACTTTTTAGCTCTGATTCTTCGCGCTTGAGCAATACTGTCATCTAGATTATTACCCTTCAAGGGGGAATTTCGATGAGCTGCTGAGATTGAAGAGATTTTCTTTTTTTCCACAGTGCCAAGTACACCAGAACGGGGGGAAACAATGTTCGTCTTGTCCGATGCTGATTCGGTACGTGGTGATAAGGCTTGACGTGGAGAGGCGAGGCTGTCTAGATTTCGGCGAGACTCCTGTCTTGCCAGTGAAGCGATGGTGGGACGAGCGATGCTTCCGTTGGCAGAAGCTGGTATACCTATTGCGGGTGTAATGCGAAAGTAATTAGTTATCAACTAGAGCTATATCAGCAGCAACCGAAAGTCCCAACTCACGGTCATACAACGCCCCAAAATCTGATACTTGATGCGCCAAGGTGTCAATCGTTCTGGAACTGCTCGAGTTAGTCATACTTTGAAGCGTGGCTTTACTGGATAAGGATGAGGATGATCCAAGCGATTTGAGGGAGCTGAAAGTCGACTTAAACAACTTGGAGGCAGTTCCGCTTGAGGAATTTGGACCGATACTGTTCGTATTGCTTGATGCAACTGATAAAGGTGGCAGCTTGCCTACATTAAAGGACAGATGGCATGCATTTCGACATTGTCAATAAATGCGGGGAGTCCAATCATAATTAGACTAAAACTCACGTGTACTAGGATTACCAGCGGCCTTCCTAGGCGATACGCTAACTCTTCCGGCTCTCCTCTGAACAACCGGTGCTATAGGGGCAGATGTAGACTGAAGCTTTCTGATTCGCTCTCTATCTTCAGCTTGTTGTGCCGCAGTCTTGACAGGCTTCGGACGGGGAGGAATGATAGGAGCATGACGACCTTGCTGGTTCAAGCCAATTGAGCCTGAGCTAGTTTGGTTCAGTGACAGAGCAGGACAAGAAACTTGTCGATGCACACGAGTTTGAGCTGGCTTGTGATGACGGGTCGCGCCTAAGCTAGTTGTAGCATCGGCTGATTCTGTTCGAGTTCGTTTGTTTGGCATTTGACGAGAGCTTTTGGTATCACTATCGGAGACTTTTCGCCTGGCGGCGTAGTGATTTGCGATACTGTCCATCCTGTGAAGTTCAATACAATGCCCAGCAAGGTCAAACTTTTTCCGGAAATGAAACGGCTATCACCTGTTTTGCTTAATGAGGCGCTTACATTGTGAACTCCTTGTCATGCTTTCCGTCGAATCTGACAGGATTCTTAGACTGTAAGTTCCCGCTCGAAGCTGTACGAGGCACGTATCCCTTATTTAATCTTTCAGCATCGCCGAAAGATAAGCCTTTGCTGGAAGAGCCGACATTGCCCGTGCGCTTCTGCAATTCTTCTAACTGTTTCGCAATCGCGAATCCATCTATTCTCTTCAAGAAAGAATCATCCGTCAAGGGCATCTGACGGGGTGATCCGAATACGAAGCGTTGTTGTGATGGTAAACCGTCGTACGATGATTCCAGTGTATCCGAGGAAGGTTTAGTATCGACTTCGTGCTCTTCATCCATAACGATGGTCGCATCACCTTCTTCCCCTTGATGATCTTGCTCCAGATTGCCCGTCAAAGCTTGATTCGCGACCGTAGCAAAAGAAGGCAGAGGGGGAGCCTCTAAATCAAACCTAGGAGGACTAGCAGCAATGATGCTCATCTTCTTTGGTAAAGCAGCTATCCTCCTCGATGGAGTAGTGGTTGCAGAATCCAGCCGAGTTCTAGGTATCATTCTTATGGAGCCATACCTCTCTGCCTCTTCGCCGTCATACAGATCATCATCCTCTTCCACATCATGTAGACATCTCTTCTGTGCTGACATGGGTGGTCTTGATGTCGTTGCGACTTGCGCCATCGTGCTAGTAGCTTTATTGGGAGATTGTCTTGGAGAAATCAGAATGACGCCTGGAGGAGGTGGCCAGACTGGAACATTTGCTAGATCAACAGAGTTGCCTTCAAAGGAAGCCCGAGGTACGAAGGAGCAGTCTGGGTAGGTAGAATTGGCTTGCATGAATGAATCTTCTACAATCCGAAATGCTGGAGTTGGCGGTGCTTCACTGGCGGTAAGCAGAGTGGAGCTTGCTTTTGTCGCATGTACAGCCGCCGAGGGATGTCTGATAGCAGCAGAGTTGCGGCTGTAGGCGTCCGAAGCTTGAGACGTACTCTGTCCCTGGGGCTGCTCGCTCCTGCTTTCGCTTCCACGTGACAAGCTAGCAGTGGCGCCCTTCGCTGTCCGGATAGACGACAGCGAGTCCGAGCTGCTGGAAGGAGCGACTCCCGCGCTGCCAAAGACAGAAGCTAGCTTGTCTTTCCAGCTCGAAGATCGCGAGATGGTTTGCGAGTCTGTATGATACCATCCGGAGTATCGGCAGAGTGTGAAGAAAGCTCGTCAGAAGGGACGACTTGGTCGACTGAACATCCACGCCACTACGAGCGCAATGAAAGCAAACACGTGCATGCGACGAAGGACCTACCCGCACAGAGAGTGCCGAACTCATCAGTCGACGCTCTGGAATGGATGGAAGCGCCCGTCTCTCTGGCTGTCTCGAACGAGCCAGGTAGACTGCTGCCACAGCCGTGGAGCTGCGCTTCTTCAGCCTCTTCGTCGTCCAGCATGTCGAATGAGCTGTCGAGAAGCGCCGCATCTTCAGAAGCACTGGCTTCTGGACTACAGCCCGCATGCGATGGTCTGTCCCTCAGTGCCTTCAATCGCTTGATGAGGTGGTCTTTCTGCAATACACCGGTGTTCAGCCACCATGTTGATCAGCGGCAGTTGCACACCCACCTTGCCGGTGGACTTCAGCCCGTGTCTGGCACACAGCGAGCGCAGCTGCTGGTGCTTGAGGCTGTCCAGTGCTGGGCTGTTGTGCACTATCGCCTCGACGGGCTGTTCCATGCTGTCCGTGGTGGTACTCGCGAGACAGCAAGAGGCAAAGAGTAGAACCTGGAATCTAGAGAAAGTACGCAGGACTCGCAGGCATAGCACGACTGCAGAGAGAAACGGTAGTCCGAGTCTGTAACCATAGGCTGGTATTCCTGTTGCAGGGTATATGCTACAAGATGCTCATGTTCAAATGTACAAGTCCATCTCGACAACCTCTAATGAATCATCGGTGGGCATATCCGACAACGAAGCGATTCAGTAGCGAGTGCGCGACTTGTTTAAGGGAAGAACGAGGTATTCCTTGTATATTAATTTGACTCGGGCGGATCCCTCGCTTTCCCCTCAACTCTTCCAACACTTTCCGAAGGGAAGCGGTCCAAGTTGGGTATCTAATCTTCCTTCCTACCAGGGCGTTGAATTATGCTGGCGTGAGAATAATTTGAGGCCGCATCGCCAGAATGGAAGGGGTTTGTATATTGTTTTGGGTCTTCTAACTCCAATTGCTGTCTGCCTTTCCTTGGAGGAATGATCATGCTACATCAAGCCCAATCTCCCTCCTATGCAGATCGAATGTGGGAAAACAGCCTTGCACACCCTGCTAGAACGTTAGTGGGAAGTCTGCTTCGTGTATCTTACTTCAGAGTGAACGCCCCAACGAGGTACATCAGATGTGCATACCATCACGTTTAGACGGTAGAAAGGCAACCCGGTTCCTTCAATTTTTTTCCACCCGTGGAATGAGCGATCGCCTTCTTCTTTCTTCACATCTGCAATACACCACGTCCACCCATTGATGACTTCTCTGTTCGAGGCACTCCCTGCAGAGGTGAGAACAGTCGCCTCTGCCATCCTCCACCAGCTTTCCGCATGCTGATAGACTGTATTTCCGGGTCTTGTCGACCTAATGTGGCCAAAACTACTGATTACTATCAGATCATCCTTCAAATCCACCTTCTATCGACTTCGTCTGCTCTACCAGGTGTCTCCCAGTATATACACTCAGTCATAAACTCAAGTGCTACTCCGTCTTATCGAGCGCAGTGGCTATCGCTTCGTTTAGCTAGAGAGGGTTACGCGCCTGCCCCGTCCGTATCATCATGCACTAGGCACGATGACCACACAAATAGGCACAACTTTCAGGCTCGCGTAGCTCGAAGACGTATACAGAGGAATTTCAAATATAGATCATGTCTGTCAGATACCGGGCGAGGGGTCAACCATGACCCCGTTGCTGGGTCTTCTACCGGTCTTTCACTATCCTCAGAGCTTATGGATGCAAGCTTCCTGAATAAAGCTCTTAAATACCCCATCTGCAACCTCGATACCATACTATTACTCGAAAAACAGTGCTTGGATCATCTCAATGATCGCTTACAAGCTAAATACCATCAAGTACATCAAGTTAAGAGGAATGGGAGTGGCCTGAAAGGATATCAACGTATCGGTGGAGGGTTTGGGAGGAATGCCACTGCTGGTGGTAGTGCTTCTTGCATCGTACGAAACCAGGGCAACTCTGAAGAAGCAAATCAGCCCCGTTCTGCAATCCCTCCTCCTCCGCCTTATCCTACATTCTTACCACTACCACCCAAGACTATCGACCTTCCGAAACGCTTATTTCGGAAACTGGGATCTTCTCCATCCCCCGCTCAATCCCCCTCGACCTCTCTTCAATCTTCCAATGTATCAATAACAACAACCACCTCATCCCCTACATTCGATTCACACGATCTACCTCTTCTACTGCACATACTAACTCACCTGCAGGGCAACCCGAATTCAAACAAAGGATATGCATTGGCTAAATCTGTTCTATCGCGACATTTATTCCTGATCGAAATACTATTGGAGCATGGTGCTGATCCCTCAGTTAAGGATTACATGGCTGTCATGCTTGCTATCGGTCGGAAGGATATGGAGATTGTCAGAATGCTAGTTGAGCGTCAGCAGCATGATACATCGGTGCTATCGATAGGAAAGGGTTCTATTTCGGCATCGTTCCCTCCTATAGAGACAGGAATAGGCGGCGACGGATTGCATGGGCCAAACCATCAAGACTCGGCTGGGAACAGCAGGAAGAGGAAAAGAGGTGGTCGAGAAGGAGGAGCATCATTATCATCACTGGCGTCTTCCTGCTCTCCTCCTAAGAAGAGGAAAGTCGAAGATAGATTCCAAGTGACTAGTGAAATGCTTGAACTGGCTGTTAAACTGGAATACGAACCTTTGATTCAATTCTTTATGGCTAAAGGTAGGAGAGTTCCTCCAAAAATCTCTAGTTCCAATCTTCCCGGAGTGGTATCCTAAGTATGCTTGTTTTGCAATCTGTTTCAGGCGCTGTCCCGAACCTGAAGACGCTGCAAATGCTTCAAATGTGATGCGATGGGCCAAGTACATTGTCGCTACTGCTAGGACAACCTTGGAATGTGGACTAGACTGATGGGAGGGGTGTACGATGTACGAATATTCACGGAGAAGGAGTTGGTAGTTGATAGAGTAGCATTCGCTGTAGCATAGGATCAGTCAACAATGCCTGCCATCTCACCATAACATGATGACCGGTCCCTCGAGAGGAGGTTGTTGCCACCGCTATCATCATCCCCCGAGATCCAGTCGGAGGAGTGTCGGAGTCCGCCGGACCTGCACAGTTGTTCCGATTACAACCATGTCCTCTTTCATACCGGTCTTCTTCCCCGACCGAACCATGAAATCCATTGCGTCTATCTGAGGTTCCGGGTAGGGTTCAATGTCAACTTGGGATGTCACTCTTCTTCAAAACCTCAAAGGCGAAAGCTTGTGCATCGGCTGCAGACATATGCCAAGATACAAATGATTTCAGTCTCGAAAATAAAGATTTCCCCGGACGTGTCCGAACTCTGTGGTAGCGTCTTTTCGATTTCACCACTAATGCAACTACTCGATGGCATCAACGGGGTCAGCGGCGGCATTGACATCTCCTTCGGGTGTCAGCGCTCAAACCTGTCGTACGGCGAAGCAGCAAGTCTGTGTCACTGCAAGATCGGTAATCGCCTCCGTTATTAGTCAAAAAATCTAGCAATTGCCTGCATCCATGGTAGTATTTGACATTGACGGATCGAAGGTCTACATTTACCCTTCGGACTGAAGTTCCATACATTAGGCTCACCAGGTTTCATTAGATTTAATACAGAATTTATTTGCACACAAACACCAAGCAGGCTCATGACTATGTTCAGCAAACTCAGCAAAAGCGGCCGGGCCGCTGGACTCCTCAGGCTCCCTCTACTTAGAATGGTCCCCATGAGTCCCCCGGTATCTCTAGAGAATAACTGGGGGCGTTAGGTGGGAGAAACCAAGGCCAGTCCTTTTCGACTCTAGGCGCCTTCTTCTTCTTCTTGAAAATATACTTCAATCGCGACTTTATCTTTGTCTTCTCAGTCGGGATAGAGGCCTGATTCGATCCCCGTTGTTTAGAGATAACGGTCGACTGGCCAAAACTGTAGAATGTATTTCCGTTCACCGGTGACTCGTATATGTACTGGTCGTCTCGCGGAACGAGTATTATTGAGGTGACTGGATTCTTGGGAATTGTAACCTTTCTTCGAGCACGGGTCGGAGAATCCGGAGGGGTAGCTGGACCGAAAGATGAGAGAGTGGTATTCGAGGATGTCCGGCTCATAGTACAATACTCATTGAATTTGGATTCCCAATATTGAATCGGTCTCATATCTCGGATCCGAGGGAGAGGGACGAAGGTTTCCGCAGTGGCTTGTTGAAGAGGCCCCTCATTCATATAGCTGTGATGGCCGTCGATATCATCCTCAGCAGTCGGAGCGGCGACCCATGCCTTTCTTTGGGATGCTGCAAATCGTATTGCGGCTTTTTGCTCCTTTTTATAGGCTACCTCGGCTCTGGCACGCTCAGCTTCTACCCGCCGTCTCTCAGCTCTCTCAGCTCGCTTCTCTTCATCTTTCTTGTAGCTACTGACAGCATCCATCTTTTTATCCAAGTCTGCGACTCTCTCCTCTGCTAAGCATGGTTGCTTGGTCCTTTCCTCATGGCATGCTTTCTGGAGACGGACAAATCGGGACTTAGACATCAACTTTTCGGGCACAAGCCCCCAGGAAGCTTACCAGATCGATCCAGAGCTTGCTCAAGCGTATGCATGTTTTGACAAGTAAGTATTGCGAAATAGCGAAGAACAATAAAGTCATGACACCCATGTTGGCCGTTTGATGAAGCCGATTTGGAGATGCAGCAGTTGCGAGCAGATAGATATCTTTCAGCGATGACAAGAAGAAGCAAGCTGTTATTTCATCAATTCTCAGCATTAAGTAGACAGCATTTGCATAATCTGCGCTAGAAAGGAGAAGCAGCGACGCGAAGAGACGGGCGCTTCAGTCCTGACTTTGGCCATAAATGGCAAAGGCTGCTGCCTCCTGGCCAATATGCAAACTCTCAGAGATTACATCGCCGCGTGTACATGATTAGCTCGACTGCCTTTTATCGCTGCGCAGGGGTTACGGTGAACTTCGATCTGGTCACGCCCGCAGCCAGAAGGGTGGGGGACAGCTTTTTGGACGCGGGGGAGTGTGGAGGCCATCATGCACATGTTGCGAGGCCATCGTCAGTCATTTGCGAGTGTGAATCGTACGTGCGTTTCGAGCAGTTTGAACAAAGTCAAGCCGCCCTGCTGGATTGCAAGCTCTTCGGCTTTCGCTGCCTGGCTGCGGTCTGCGCTGGGCCGAGGCCGACGGGGCCTTCATGGCACGTGAGAAGTTTTTTTAGGTTGCGTATAGCTCGGACTACTGCGACAAGCTGGTCGCCGAAGACCACTTGCTTCCATCTTATACATGTCATTACACACTGCAGGCCCTCGCCATGCAGCTCCGTTCACTATCGCTTAATGACGGTGGTGCCGAGCGGCAGATTTTCCGGCAGAGACGCCTGCATTCTCGGCCAATGGATCGCGACATGATACGGGCAAAGCAAGGCAGACACCGTGCAAAATAAAAGATGTCGTATAAGTGGCCATTCAGCTAACTTGGCTAGAAAGGCGCCCATAACGTGCATGCATACGATTACTGAGCGTATCCTCTGCACGCGGGTGAAACTGGAACAACAAGACGCCAGGAAGAGCGTAAGGAATGGAAGACGTTCTATTGCGAGATCATATTCGGTTTGCATTCATATAATTGTACATCAACAAAAGCGCTTTCAAGCCGCTACGCTTGCGATTATTATCCTATATGCTGTCATGTACTGCAGGCACTGTATTAAACGATCTTCTTTCCAGTCTTGGTCTCTTCCGGCTTGGGATGCTCTCTGAAGCCTGGCACACCTTCTCGCATGAGTGCCAGGACGATTCTGCAATACGCACGGGTTGCAATGGTTAGATTGTGTCAACAAAGCACGTTGGCTTCCAGCTTACTCTATCGCGATAAGGATGATAATGATCCATTCGAGCCTATGCGAAACTTTCTGTTGTTTGAAAGGTTGTGTCAGTATTGGGGAGGAGCCGGAAAAACCAGTCCTGCTTACGGTACTGTTCAACTCAAGAAGGGTATTCTGCAACTCCAGGCTGTAATCAACCTTGGTCTTGAGATTGTGCATTCGTAAATCAACGTCAAGCGCTCTAGCCATCTCCTTGAACCAGATCTCAAGCGAAGCATTCGACCAGAACATTTCAGGTGGATCTATCAGATTTTCTTCTTGTAGATAGATGTGCTGGCGTATGCGAAGAAGATTGCCTGTGTTCTTTATTATATCTTTCTTCTTCAAAGGGCCTTCGTCGCCGCTCGAAAGGGCATTAGGAATATACGATACTCTGGAAAATTGGCAAATGAGCAGATTGTTATGTAGTATTTCAGCATAGCTTCCATGACTCACTCGCCCATATGCGAATCAAGCATCTCTTCATACACCGCTAATTTAGTAGATCTCGCTAGACCGCTCGACAGTGACAGCCTCGCTCGAAGATCATCTTCTGAACGTGGCAAAATAGTCTGCCTGTGCGCTGCTGCTCCAGGCCATGTTACTTGTGCTGCCGAGATACTGGACGATAAAGAGAATGCGCCCTTGGAAGCACTAGGAAGAGGATCGATGGCCGTTGCCAACGGAGGCGACGTTTGACTTTCTCTGGCCAAGTCATTGTCCGTCTGCAAAGCTTCGGAAGTTGTTCCGATGACTATCATGTCCTCTTTCACACCGGTCTTCTTCCCCGATTGAACCACGAATCCCATTGCCTCTACTTGAGGTTCCGAGTAGGGTTCAATCTCAACTGGGATGTCACTCTTCTTCAAAACCTCATAGGCGAAAGCTTGTGCATCGGCTGCAGACATATGCCAAGATACAAATGATCCAGTCTCGAAGATAAAGATTTCCCCGGACGTGTCCGTACTCTGTGGCAGCGTCTTTTCAATTTCACCACTATTGCTACCCACTGTGGTGGCGTTTGTCGAAGAATTGTTAGCAGAGGTCGTTGACTCGACCGGCCATTTGGGAATCCAGATAGCTTCTCCCATTAGATTCATAGCATCTAGACCATCTCCTCTGCCCAGTAGCTTATGGTCCCACAGAGCTTTGCGAAGTGTGTCGATGTCATATCTTTCTGCAGTGCTGAAGGAAATCGCTTGACCGTCTGGAACGGTGTGTCGGATGATGCTGGATCTATCTTGCCTGAGTTGGGTTTTGACATTGGATCCATACGATCCAGCTTTCTTTACCGAGCCGGAGGAAGCTTTCCCTTTTCCAGGTTGGTGCTGGCGGCTGATATTGCTGCTGCTGCTCGATGGCAACGGCCCAGCTGACGCTGTCGCAGCCCTTGCCGCTCTGGCGAAGCTTCTGGCATGGACGGACTGCGAAATACCTGAGGGCGCCCGTATGCCGTGGAGTATGCTAGCTCGTGGGAGGCATGTCCTGAACATCTGAAAGATCGTGCTGTTGCAAGAGCCTACGCCAGGTCTTGTACACTATTCTAATCGCCGTTCGATCATCTACCTGTATGCAGTTGACTGGCTTGTAGAGAAGCTCTGCCATCCCGCAACAAGCAAAGTGGAACCGGTGAGCCCCATTCGAACAGATTGACGACGATGGACACGCCGCCTGGTCACGAGGCGCCTTCTACCACGGTCAAAGCCTCCCAGCACTTCCGGTAAGGCATGACTGCATGATGCGACAATGGCACACCGCAAATGGAGATGGTTGACTTCTGGAAAACATTGTAACAGTCCCGATGCAAAGACCCAGCGATACGACAGGCAGCTGCGTCTGTGGGCGGCATCTGGCCAGGCAGCACTGGAATCGGCACACGTCCTGGTAGTCAGCGGATCAGCACTTGCCACATCGACATTGAAGAATCTCGTTTTACCTGGTGTGGGATCTTTTACCATCCTTGATGATGCTCGAATAGATCCGGAAGATCTGGGAAACAACTTCTTCCTTCAGCCGGGCGAGTCTAACATTGGAGATTTGAGAGCTGAACAGGCTGTCAAGTACCTGTCTGAACTGAATGAAGGCGTTAAAGCGCACTTTATTGACGAGGTGTGCTTGCTTTTCTTGGGCTCCTCTTTATACTGCGGTACTTACGTCACCTCTACAGTCAGTTACTTCCTTTCTCGAAAGCTCCTCCGAGCCACTCGCACCCTATTCCATCGTCATCTGCATCAGCGCGTCGCCTACCGAGACTCTCCCACTGTCCGATGCATGTTGGTCTGCTGGTATTCCCATGATATCCGTCAGGAACAGCGGCTTCATAGCAGCCGTTAGGACCCAGATGCAGGAAGCTTATTGTAGGTGGAGCTCTTGACCCCCGTTCGCAAGATGCCCTGATCTGATGATGCAAATCGCGATCCACAGTTATAGAGACGCATCCCGACCAGGACGCAACGTTGGATCTTCGACTGTATTCGCCCTGGCCGGAACTCGAGCAACATGCTCAAAGTATCGATTTCGAAACATCCAATACGCACGAGTACGCGCATATACCACCCTTGATCATTCTGCTGCGGGCTTTGGATAAGTTCAAAAAGGAAAACAATGGTCAATTACCAAAGACTTACTCCGAAAAGAATGCTTTTAAGAAGCTAATCGCTAGCATGAAAAGGGGAGGGGCGCATGCAGACGAAGAGAATTTTGAAGACGCTATTGCTATGGTTATGAAGGCTGTCAAACCCACCGAGGTACCTGGGAATGTGAAAAGACTGTTCGAAAATGCTTCATGCGAGAAAATCACCTCATCGGTGGGTCATGTCGGGAAGTCTGTTGACATGCCTTGGTACTGAGTCGAAATTTCTTACAATATATCAGTCACCACCCTTTTGGATACTTCTTCGTGCATTAAGGGACTTCGTCAATGATCCAGAAACCAACCAAGGGGTTCCACTTTTGCCATTAGTAGGCACTGTACCAGATATGAAAGCGACCTCGTCGGGTTTCGCAAATCTCGTATCGCTGTACCGAACAAAAGCAAAGAAGGATATGGCAGATTACAAGAAACATCTATCAAATGTTATGGCCGCAATTGAGCTTGGAAACGATGAATCGTACATAACGGAGGAGATGATCGCAGTTTTCGTTAAGAACGCTGCTTTTGTCGAAGTTATTTCGGGACGCAAAATGCGAGATGAATATGAGCGCCCACGGACGAGGAGTATTGGTAAGTTCTGCTTGTATAACGAGAATGCTCGGATGCGAAAATGCAGGGCTGACGAGAACTACCCGATATAATTTCAGTGGAAGCGCTTGAAATTGCATCTCAGGGCGACCCCTTCGCTGTTTTAGCAGACGATGAAGAGGTGCCCACCCCCTGCGGACCGATTCATTTCTATCTTGCATTGCGCGCCGCAGATCTGTTCAATGTGGAGTACTCGCGCTGGCCGGGCTCTGGTACTGAAGAGGAAGATGCAGATGGCAGCAAGGATCTAGAGGAGTGTCTCGCTTGCGCGGAGCGAGTACTTAGGACCTGTACGGGCAACGAGGAGGCTGTTGTTGACCAATCTCTCGAGATGGCAACTAAGGAGATGTAAGTAACCCACTCTTGGAACTGCCAGCTCAGTTACTGGAATTTTGTCCTGACCCCGAAATTTGGTAATGCTAGTGTTCGTGGAGGCGGCGCCGACCTGCCCCAGATTGCAGCACTTATTGGAGGAGTGGTAGCTCAGGAAGCCATCAAAATTATAACGAAGCAATACGTACCTCTTAACGGTACTTGGGCATTCGACGGTATGAAGAGCTTGAGCGAGACCTACAATTTCTAGATACTGGATACATCGACCTACAGATCCGTTCTTCTCCGGAAGCAGTCCGTCTCCCGAGAGCCTTACAGTAAATGCTGAGAATATTACAGCTCCCGGCACTGAATACGCAAAGATACCCTCGTTCTATGCTTTTCCCCGGCCTGATAGTAGTGATATGTAGCAATGGATAGTGGGGGTAAGATATAGATATGAAAATTGAAAAGATCGACTCTCGGTTCGCTTGCATTTGTGCTGCTGCGGCCGTGTTCACTTGCCGCCTTCGACAGGCTTGTCTTTACAAGTGCCGCCACATCCGGAGTTTTCCCTACGCGAGCCGGCAGGCGTCACTTTTGGTCCAAGATCGGTTCCGTAGATTGTTGTTCTGGCGAACAGCGCAAGGGTGCGAGAAGGTATTTAACTTGGTGGAGCGGAAGAAGTGGGGCTTGTGAAAAGCGTGGGCAGTCGAGCTGCAGCTGGCAGCAATTGTCGAATTGGTATACCGCACCTTGGCGTTTATTGTAGGAAGAGGTCGACGAGAGAAACCAGATGCGACGGTAACGCGCCATCGAAACTCGAAGGGGACTGGACAAAGCACGCCAACAGATCCTGCCTCTGTAGGCTCGCCAAGCGCTCACTGTGTCCATCGGTCCAACTTCACCTTAGTGGGGTTTCCGCGCAGCAGCAATTCTCAAGACGATACACGCATTGTCAAGATAGGCAAGAAGGCGCCAGAGTAGGAGGCGATGGCGTACTGGGCTTTTGGATTAGCACAAGAAGGCGGTGTTGACTCACTGCTCGACAAATGGGATCCAGAGGTTGCAGACGGTTCCCCCGTTATCGATCTCAACACAGATCCATCGACCACAGCGAGAGCTTTCGCGAATGGCAACGATGATGCATTCAGCTCGTCACCGAGCATTGGTATAGCGGAAGACGATAATATAGATAGACTACCGGAAACGTCCGTCACAAACAAAGCAGCGACTGCCCCAAATGCTCTCACGCTTGAGCAGTTACTCGACGAGGATGACTTATTGCAGGAGCTGAAGAATGGTCACGCGAAGCTTGTGAGCTGGTCTTCAGGCTTTTGGTACAATTTCAGACTGTTCCAGTTCCAGACTGATGCTTTGCACAACGACTTCATCAACTTTGCGCCCGCCCGTCATACCCGGTCCTCAGCTCGACTTTCTTTCGCTGCCTACCAGTATTAAGCGAATACTAGATTACGTATCGGGCGAAGCTTTTGCAGAAGCGCCTCCTGTGATCTCACCGCCATTACCAATCGTAAATGGGATCAAAAAAGCTGGAATATCTGGTACTCCTACAAGTCTAACATCACTTGCCGAGCAAGCGCGTTTAGCTTTTAGCCCGCCCATGAGCGAGCAAGAAAAGGAATCCAACAGGAAGCGTTTAAAGTGAGGTCTGGAATGAGAACCATGTCTTGTGAAGCCTTTGCTTACCCAATCTCGGGCAGGTATCCTTTTCTGTGCATGGAAATTCTAGCTGCCGATCCCTGGCAGATAACCGATGCAATATTCAGTGACACAGACAGATACTTGCGTAAGCATTCCACATAAACCTTATCAGCGGACGTAGCTCACTTCCCTTGACGAACGATAGTACCATTCTGGGATATTATACTAAACAAAAATCCACATGAATTAGCGGAAATCAGTGTCCATGCAGGCCACTGGTCGAAAGTAAACATTCATTGGCTGTCAAGTCCCCGTGCTCCACAGCTGGTCTCATTCCTCAAAACTGTCCGCAATTTGTTTCCACGCATGTTGAGGCACCTGCCATATGTATCACCTGTCTTCGATGTCCTGGTCAAGATCGCCAATACCGATGAAACTCATCCTCAATTAGGCATTGTAGATTGGCTGCACAGCGCAAAGCTTATACCACAGGTACTGGAGCTACTCGATCCGGTGACCTCGCCGATAGAAGCCCACGCTCCGGCGAGCGAATTCTTACGCAGTCTGATAGCTGCTACTTCTGCAGCTGTAGCTGCGAAACAACAGCAACAACAACAGGAGGCGGCAAAGATGGGGGAAAATAATGGAGACTCGCTAGGACTCTCGACTGCAAGCGCTGCGTGGAGTAATTGGCCGAACAATACGCTAGTGCGGGAACTAGCGAGCCAAAGGACAATGGACACATTGCTGGGTTATATGCTCGACGTTTGCCCAACCGAGCTAGCTGACGACGAAATGCTGAATGGGCATGAATCATCTGATTCCACCCCGAGGACGTCAACATTCCCTACAGCATCGACGTCAAAGCCTCGTCAAGCCTCGGGCGAGGCTATCACCTCATCGCTCCTCAATTCACTCACAGTGATTATCGATATCATACGCAAGAACAACTCTGATTTCACAGAGTTGCAGATATTCCACTTCTTAGAACGGACGGCTGGGAACTCAGATGTTGGCGAGCGGATAGGCTTGGAAGGCGAAGGCGAAGAGGGTTTTATCATGCAAGATCAGGGACCAAGCTTAGTCGACTTAGAGCCACTTCTGCGATCTATGACGCATAGGCTGGCTGATCTCAATGGCCTTCTGACCCATCCTCGTTCAGACGTAAGTAGTCTGCCTCATTTGCATTCAAAATGAAGCTTTGCGGCCTGTTGACTCTGTGTCAACTCAGATCACACCTCGTCCAACGAACCTTCAAGGCACCCAGACGCAAGAACCCCTGACTTTTGAACGCTTCCGGATATGCGAGCTATATGCGGAACTCATCCATTGTTCGAATATGGCCATCTTGAATCGCGAAAGATCCAATCCTTATTCGCATGATGCGCCTCGTTTGCCAGAGTATGATGCTCAGTCAGGTCGGATACTTGGAACGCGCTCGGAGGCATATGCCAACTTAAGCCGTGCCCTCAATGTTTCGCCGACCGCGTCACCTTCGATGCCATCGCTGGGAGACGGCAACTGTCAGGCTCACGATGAGGGTATGGGAGAAGGTCTCGAAGCGGTTAGTTCCTCGACAGCGGGACGACCAGTGACCGCCGACAGCAATGCGACATCGTCATATGATAGCGAAGCCGATACGATATCGCAAAGTAAAGACGATTCGGAGGATGTGTTTGATCAAATCAATGTTGGTACGGAGGACCTCTCGCTCGATTCCGAGGCCGGATCAAGTATGAAAGCTTTCTCCGCTCCATCTTCACCCATGGCTGCCTCAGAAAGTGTGTTTTCGCCCATTTCTACCACATCATCATCGGCTTCGGTAGGACAAACGCAAGAAAATGGTGCTTACCCTACTATAGGGGATGCAGCTTCGCATTCAGCGGCTCAAAACAAATCCTCGCCGTCATCCTCCCTTCCACCTGGTCCAGCGCTAAAGAAAGCTTTCATCGATCTGGAAGTTGTTCCTACTGTGCTGGATTTGTTCTTCAAGTTTCCTTGGAACAACT
The DNA here is from genome assembly GCA_001599955.1 of Cystobasidium pallidum. NCBI lineage: Eukaryota > Fungi > Basidiomycota > Cystobasidiomycetes > Cystobasidiales > Cystobasidiaceae > Cystobasidium > Cystobasidium pallidum. Next base: position 508,491 of record BCIL01000001.1, read on the forward strand.
CGCTGCATAACGTCGTTTACGACCTGATACAGCAAATTTTTAATGGCAAGCTAGATGAAGGTATGAACAGAGAACTGTGCGGTGCCGTCTTTACCCAGCGGCGCGGTTTAGTGGACAGGATCCTTTCAGCGATCCGTGAGAATGACGAGATTGCGGCCAAGCCACACGGCGTGCGTTTGGGCCACATGGGCCATTTAACGCTCATCACTGAGGAAGTCGTCAAACTCTTTTACAACCACGGTAAGAGTATGGGCGACATTCCTGCTTTGCCGGCACTGGAAGGAGCAAGTCACTCCAGACAATGGAAAGAGTATATCAATACTACTTTTCGAGAAACAAGAGACAGAGATTTGCAGCCTTTGGGTGGAGGCATCAGTGTTGGAATGCACAATAGTGCTTCGACTGGAAGCGGTGGACATGGCATTGGACTGGTTGAGATCGACGATGAATTCCCTCAAACTGGTCAAAGAACCCTCTTCAGCGCTGATCAAGAGAACAGCCCTGAAACTGATCCGGAGAAAGCTCACGTAAGTTATCTTGCATCGTAGAACGAGGAGCGGTGGAGCCTCGCAGATTTGACTAACGGAATGTGCCGCCTCATGGATAGTTCGCGCGCTACCTGGCTTCGCAGATCTCGACCGAATTCCAAGGTCCACAAGCCCATAAATCTTTGCATCGATCAGCTTCCTCAAGCTCATCATCCGGCTCTTCTTCATCAGACGAGATACTCGAAGATGTCTCGTCGCCCACCTCGCAGAGGCAGGCTTTGCGGCCTCATGGCGGACCAAATGCTGATCTGGAAAGTGCAGCCTCGACGTGGTTCAGTCCGCGAGAGGGTGATTCGGCATTCGACGACTACGATGACGAGGAGGATGAGCATGCCGGAAGTGGTACAAGCAATGCATTCCGTAATAAGCACCGATGGCATGGCGATTTCGACATCGGTGTCAGTCCCCAATTTCAGACTAGGAAGATCCATGATTCTACTGCTGGAATTCAGCACGCCAGACAGGATAGATTCGGCTTTGACGCTACGCAGTTCGGGTCCGCTGATAGTGAAGACGAAGAAGAACAAGATGACGATGGATTTGGACCTTTCTCAGACTCGTTCGCTGCTGAGTTATCGCCCAGAGCTGCTCTGACTCATGCCAAAGGCCATACCTTCGATGATGATTTTGGTACAAGCTCGAGCGTACAACATATCACTGTGCGAGAAAAACTTACGCGTGAGTGTCCTCGGCATTCAGATAGCATGCACTCTTGTCTCGATGCTTACCTGGGACTACTATTGACTTTACAGCTGCAGATTGGAACTCGTCTTTTAAGAATACCTACGATGGAGCCTCACTTTCATTTGGTGAATTTGGGGATGCATCCAGTACGACAGCATCACCTATGCCGTCGCCTAGTGCAGATTTCCAGATCGAAGACGATGACGATTTCGGTGATTTCGCTGGAAGTGACGCCAATGCTCATGGTGATTACGACTTCACTCAAACCGACGGTTCACCGCGCTTCGAGAGTCCTCCAAGCGCATTTTCCCCCGCTTCCCCGCTGACTAACAAAATTCAGTCGCCGGTTAGGCCACCGGCCCTGCCTATATCGAGGCACAGAAGATCGGCGAGCAGTATTGAGCGAGAGTATGCGAGCAAGGGGATCACTTCACCAACGTCTCCAGGGCAGGACATACATGGCCCCGGAGTACACGAGGGTGCGCATATCAGCAGGGATGGAACCCACGTCGAAGCGGAGGTCGAGGTGGACGGTAAGAAGGTGGTTGTGCAGGTGCCGAAGGACGAGCTTGCGCTGCATCCTGATCTAGTAGCTGACTAGATGAAAGGCATATACACGTACAGTGAAAGGTATGATTAGACCAGAAGGGGAAAAGCCGGTTAGAGCAGTATATACCTTGTGTTACATATGTCTTGTCCCTCGATCGAAGCACGTGACGAGCCTCTGGAGAGAACGCGACGCAAATCGTCCATGTATCTACTGAAGCGCAGAGAAGTTAATCTCGATGTTATCGCAATCCATAATCTTCCCGGAAGGCCGTGCAGTCGGTCCGGCGGGTGCAAAAAGCGACACACTTTTCCTGCTGGTCTGTGCTGCAGCTGTGTTCTCGTTGTTTGCGCTTTTGGCAATGCTCTTCGCCTTTGTAAGAAGCAAGAAGTTGAACCGCGACGGACCACGATTCCATCGACAATCCTACACGGCGCATGGCCTGAGGCAAGCGACACTGCAGCTGCATCGCTGAGACGGCATGACCACCGACATGCCTGGCCGGGCGTCGAATCCGCCGCCAGCGAGGACGGTGAAGCGAAACAGGCTGCCGACGCTGCAGGAGGTCCTGTCCCGCAGCACGCGGCCTCCGGTGGATCTGTACTGCTACTACCTCTTCCTGCAGCGCGAAGGCAGCGAAGACATGCTCGACTTCTGGCTGGACGTCCACCAGCACGAGAACCTCGTCCGCGCGTACTTCAAGGACCTCGCAAAGAGCGGGCGGAGCGTCAGGGACGAGTGGCCGCGGTACTACGAGGTCGCCAAGAAGCGCGGAAGTGCGTGGAACGGCATGAACGGCGTCACCAGAGATGCGGGTGATGACGAGGCTGATGGCGAGCACGAGAAGAGTGCAAGTGCCGCTGAAACCTCGCGCGAGACCGATGTCAACAACGACCTACAGCAGCACCAGCAGGCGGACGGGGGATTGACCGCACAGCGACGAGCGAGAGACACGCTCACTGCAGAGGATGTCCTGCAGAAGACGCGCGACATGCAGCGCACTCCGTCCCCCACTTCGAACGGCCCTCGTCCAAATCTCACCGCCAACTTCAGCCCCACCCTCAGAGCACTCTATCCTCACGACCGCGAAGAACCAACGAGCCCTTCTTCGCCATTACAGCAGGAGTTTGCAACTGCAAGCAGCAGAGCTACCGGTGGAGGGCGTCGATCAGTTGCAGGAATCGCAGCCAGCATCCGGGGCAAGAAGGCGTCCGCTATGCCATACATACCCCGAGACAGTGCTATAACACGGACAGATCTCGTTGCTTCTGCCGAGCGTATATATTTGCGATATCTCATGTCTGGAGCCGAGAAAGAGATCTATCTGCCGAACGTCCTGCGTATCGCAAGCTTCCCAATCTCCAGCGGCCAGCTGCCCCAAACATACCCCCAGCCGGACTATGATCTGGAAAATGATACCCTGGCGAGAGTACCTGATATGTTCCACTCTCAGAAAGAATGGGTATATCGAGCTATGGAGCAGGATAGCTTCCCTCGCTTCCTCAGAAGCAAGGCTTTCGGCAATCTTACGCCCATAAGCGCAATGATGAGGCTTGTCCTGGGATTATTGCTCATGTGGGTAGCTCTCAGTACGGCATTTGCCTTCATCTTTCTGGATGTCAGACCAAAAGCCAAACGGTTATGGGTGCGTACAAGTGTCTTTTCAAACGAGAATGCTCGTCTCACAGGTCTATCTTACTGACTTATGTTGCATTCGTACAATAGATTATCCTACCGTTTTCACTAGCGTTCCTGTGTATCATTTCATATGCGTATGATCTGGATCCCCTTATGGTATTTTGGGGTGTATCTGAAACTGTGCGTTTAGCGTATACACATGATCACTTGCTCTTTCTGATGAGCGGTCTTCTTCCCCGCTTCGCAGACGGCATTTCGGACGCTTCGCATACGCGAGCCCTACGTCAAAAAACTGCTGTTTGGTCGCTCAATATGGTGAGGGCTGGCTTTCCTGCAGCAACCGTAATTGGACCTTCCTAACATTGCTTCTTTGGGTTATAGGGTGACATTCCTGACAGCCCTCCTCGTTGCATGCGTTACTCTGCTTTTCACATTAGTTCCGGGGCATCGTCTGTAACGGATATGTTGCCCTTTACATTAGAAAGTAGCAGTTCTTAATAATGTCGTGCTCCTCGCGAGTAGCAAATAATGGTTGGAGTTGGAAGTATCAAGTGCAGTATTCTGTGCTGTTGTTGTTCATAGTTCTATTGGCAAGATTGATATTCTTCTGGACATTGATTAGTAATTCATACTACAAGGCCATCGATACACCTTTCTTGAGAGTGATTATTGGTCTTGTTCAGGAGGCTTTGTTATATATCGACTGAATGTACAAGAGGCATAATATAATTTGCCACTCCAGCTCCGTCCGGTCTTGAGTGATCATTGCCCACTTTGACCTGTCACCGCATATCGAGCTCCGTATTTCTCACTTTGCAGTATGCCAGATGGCGAATACGCGCAGCAGAGGCACGAATCAGAGCTCTTACTGTCGCAAGCCTGCTACTGCCGGTGTTGCCGAGACGAATTCAATAGCATCGGGCAGCAGCAGCGGTAGTACGCAAGGCGGCAAGAACAAATCGCTACGTCCGCTCTCATCAGTCTTGGGATTCAGTAGTGCTGTCTCGTCACCTCCAAAAAAGGCAACCACTTCATCAACAAGATCATCAGCCAGCAAAAACACGAAAAGGAAGGGGAAAGCAGTCAAGTCAAGTGATCCTGTTGATCCGATTGAACTGTCTTCAGACGATGATGAAGTCGATAGTTTCTTGGATATCAAAGACGATAGTAGCGCGACCGAACACAGCGATGGTGATGATGAGGTCCTTGTGACGGGCTATACCGCAGCTTCTCCCTCTTCATCGAAAAGTGCTTCTCTGTCAACTACTTCCAACAAAGCTAGCTCAGGTCATATTTCAGGCAAGTTGGCTGGCCGAACGTTGTCGAGCAAGGTTTCTGCAAGTCACATTGTCCCTGTCAAGGCAATCTCCAGCAAGTCCAAAGGAAAGCAGAAAGCTGTAGATTCGTCGCTTGTCGAATTGGAAGTTACCGATACGCGCGAGGGTGGGTTACCTTTTACGCCTAATTAATGCACGTGCCCGACCAATGAACCTCTAATTCCTGTTGTCTACAAATTCTGCAGGCGCGCTGTGGTCACAAAAGTATGAGCCAGTGGACCTCGATTCCCTCTGTGTACACAAAAAGAAAGTTCAGGATGTTCAGCGTTGGTTAGAGGAAGCCTATGCCGGTGGCGTCACTAGCAAATACAGGGTAATTATCGCTCTCCTCTATGTCTCCTCCTCGCACCAGTCAGCTGATACGTTGGCGTTAAGCGAATAATGGTATTGTCGGGACCAGCAGGCAGCGCCAAAACAGCCACTCTGCGCGTGTTGAGTCGCGAAATGGGCATAGATATCGTCGAGTACAGGACAAGCGAAGGTGACAGTGGTAAGTGTTCGCGTTGCCTGACTACCAGTTCAGAGGCTAATGATTAGAATGGTTCCACCTTAGAAACATTCGCAAACCAGTTTCCATCTTTCCTTGCCAAGGCGACCTTGTCCACTTCGTTACAATTTGGAGTGCTCACAGCGGACAATAAGATCGCCGTGCCTAAAGCGAGCTCGAGTGCATCAAAGGACCCTCTTGAGAACGTCAAGCCGTCTCAATCCTCTAATCTAAATGGCTTTACTGTACCAAAGGCCTCCACCTCCGCCGCAACAGTGCCGCTCAAACGGCGGAAACTCATCCTGGTTGAGGATCTACCTAATATTTTTACCTCGCAAGGCACACGAACGGCTTTCAGAAATGCTTTAACATCTTTAGCTACGAGTAAACGGTTCACATCTATGGCTGCAAATGCCAACGTACCTCTCGTCATCATTGTCAGTGAAGCTCTAACTAGGCCAGGGCAGAATGAGGGAGAAAACGCTGCCAACCGGTATCAAGGGTCTGGAGAGCAGAGTGTCAGCGTAAGAAGCGTTGTACCTCCGGATGTCCTGCGCGCTCCCGTAGCTGCCGAGTTCAAGTACGTAATATTGCAACTCTGATGCGGCCATATACTGAATTGGCCATAACATTATATCCTCTAGATTCAATCCTATAGCACCAACCTTGATGAAGAAAGCTCTAAATGCCATACTTGATCGAGAGTACGCATTGACGAACTCGAAGCGACCAAGTCAGAGGGCAGTACAACTGGTCATAGAAGCATCAGATGGCGACATCAGATCTGCTCTCAATACTTTGCAGTTTATCGTGGGCGATGCAGCCCCAGTTTCCGAAATTGCGCTCGAGAATGCCAAGAAAAAGGGCAAGAAACGGAAATCTACCGGTAAGTCTAAGGACGATGAGATTGATGAGAGTGCCAATAAAGCACTGTAAGTAACGTTTCGCTTCGAGACACCACCTTGGCGTATGCTGATCGTGGCGACAAATCTAGCCTGCATCTCGTGGCAACCAAGGAATCATCGCTGTTCCTGTTCCACGCGCTAGGAAAGGTCCTTTTCAATAAGCGTAGGTACTTGCCCCTCTGCTATATACAAAGTCCTGACACAGGATACCTTGGTAGGGTGGGGCGACAACCCGGAAGAGGATGCAAAAAGCACGCAACCGATACCACCTAAGCCCGCGAAGATGCCTGCGCATTTGAAAGCTTGGGAACGGCGAATGACGAAAGTCGATGCGAATGTGCGATCTATCTTTTCTTCTGACTTATTATGCGCACTGACGTTGGCGACTTGTCAGGCTCTCTTCTCGGACGCTCCGGTAGAATCAGACATGTTCATGGCGTATCTCCACCAGAACTACCCTCCTTTCTGCAACGGCATAAATGAGTGTGCGAATCTCATGGAATATACCAGCATAGCGGATGCTATGATGCGGATGGAAGGCGACAATGTGAGATCGACATCCTGACTTGGGACAATCCGGTTATGTTGACATCTGGTTTTTCAGTTCTCGAGGCATGCATTGACCTCTCACTATTCTTTTCAAGTGTCCGTCAGAGGTGCTCTCATGTCGCTGCCATCGCCAGTACAGCGGCGAGGACAGAAAATGTACAAAAGTGAGTTGTGGGAAACTCAGCGTAAAGGGCGAGAAAATCTGGATCGAATAGGAGATTGGATGGGAAGTCTCGGCAAATCCCGCGTCGATACGGATGTTGGTGAAGGTGCGAAAGTCATCACATGACAGAAGACAGATTACAAAACTGATTGCGGTTATACCTAGATTTATTGCCAAAAAAGCTGATTCTGCAGCTCGAAACGATACCTTTTCTCGGCTTGATGCAAGCACCTCATAAATCGTTCCTAGCAGAGGTACATTCCAGCTCGTCGGCGGGCAATCCTTTCAAGCAGCCGAAACCACCAAATAATCTTGGACAGTCTGCGACCGTGTCCTATCAGCATCCGAAGCTGCCGACGAAACTACTTGATATCGCTATGTTCCCCATACCAGTGTATCTGAAGCCGCCGAATCCAGAAGACCGGACATTCAGGACCCGAGAAGCTCTAAATGAAAAGGATGTTCCAGACGATGATGAAGCAGATGACGACGAAATGAAGAGCAAGCCTGTCGCACCCGCTGTGAAGATCGAGCAAGATGCGGAAGACTACGCATACCCAGAGGAAGAAGCAACTTCAAACGCTAAAATGTATCTTAGCGACGATGATATCGCAGATTTTTGATATATGAAAAACGCACCTTGCCGGCGCAAGCCCTCTCAGCTTGAAGCTGATCTTGCTCGAACGCAATATGATGGACAATATCGTCTATGCTACATGGGATTCGATCTTCATGTCAAGTTCATGTCAAGTCTAAGTACTCCCGCTTGTCACCGAACGTGTTGCTCGTTCCAACGCGTCCTTCACGATTTCGAGCTGAAATCGGCTGACTGTCTGCAGTGACGAGTCCTCGTCGGCAACCATGTCCTCTGCTGGCCTCCCACTCGTCACAGCAGCCTCTTCTAGCCATCGACCTATATCTGCTACGAATGGAGCTATCGTCGTGTCTTCAGATTCCGCATGCACGCCGCAGCGGACGTTGAATACGTAAATGAAGTTCAGCAAACTAACTACAAACGCCTGAACTTCGAGATCGTGAATATCGCCTGTTGTCATTGGTCGCCAGGTGAACAGTTTCTTGCCGAATGTAGGCAGTAACTCTTTCAGAAGTTTGGAAGCGTGTCCCTGGAATGTCGGTTGGACGTTACTTTCCATCCCGTGGTCGATGTTTATCGGGGCGGCTATTTGTGAGAGCTCACCTTGTCTTCAGCTACTACTAGCTTGCGCAGTATGCTCACTGCTACCGTCTTGATGCGCAGATCTGTATTATCGAGCATCATATTGATGATTTTATTGCGATCCGAACTCTCTAATCGTACATCTAGGGCGAGACATTCGCAGAGGTGTAATGCCTTACGAGCCGGACTTGGCCCATTAGGATCAAGCGGAGGTCTTGTTCCTATGTGTTCGAACGAATTTTTTATAACCTGATGAATTTCCCCAGGCAGGATACTCAGTTTGTGACAGGCCGGGGCGCAGATCGAGCTCACCTGTATTATTGCTCGAACATTTGTATAAATTGAAGGTTCTGCAACGTTTTCTATGACCAAATTGTTCTCTTCCTGGATAGATGACACTCGGGTAGCGGCATGCCCTAATGCAAGAGAGGCTCCAAGAGCCACCGTGCGTACCAACTCGTCGAGATCTTCCGCCATGATGAGTTCCAATACGCCAGGAAGCCGGCTAAGGATTGTCCGAGATTGTTCTTCCGTAGTACTCACGCTGGCGAAGTAAAGTGGTGCCAGCATAACATGCGATATAGTTCTTTGCACATGATTGAGCCATTCCGATGTCTTGTCCTCGTGTTTCGAGGTCGCATTGAAGCAATCTTCCAGATTATCAAGGGAGTGAATGTCTAGCGAAAGGCATGACTCCTAAACATGAGAAAGAGTCAGAGGTGTCTCGTGCAGGAACAATGGCCTAGCACGTACCAGAAGCAAGCTTCCAAGGCGTGCTCTACTTGGATTAGCCTTAGCGGATGAATCAGAGTACATGCTCCATGTCTCTGAACACAATGGCAGTAAGCTTCGGACGGCAAGCAGGTAGAGTCTAACAAGCGCCTTGAGTCCTCCTCAGAAATTAACTTTTCGCTGAGCACGCGAAGTGGACACAGACTCACCGATTTCAAACTGGAATTAGATTGGGCCTCTCTGCTTTGGGCCCACGCCCAAGTATCCTTGACGAATATTGCGGTGTTGACGAGCAAAAGATACCCAGGGAATAGGTTGGGTTCACTTATCTGCTCACGTAGCTCAGGAGATTGAAAAGCTGTGAAACAGCCTGTGAGAGCATCCATGACGGGTTTCAGATATTTTTCAGGTTTCTTGACTCGTATTCGCGGTATGACTGAATAAGAAGATAGATGGGATCGTCAATACGTTTCGCTTAGCGCGGTGTAGTGCTAAAATTTCGAAGGGACATACCTATTTGGATAGCTAGCAGGGCCCTGCTCAGGTAAAGAGAAATGTGTTCAGGCGATTCATGCAAGATATCTTCGCTGAGTGCTCTGTCCTGCCTCCCATCGTTAACGAGCTCTTCTTCATCATGATCATCGTCATCAGACTCTACAGGATCATCCAGTCTATCAGCGAGGCCTTCTAATCCAACTCTTGACGTCTCCACTACTGAATCTAAGCCCAACCAGAGCTCTTTCGGGTTTAAACGCTTCGAAACCAGTACTATCAATCTGATGAGCCTATCTGAGGCACTTGATGTAAATAAAGGGAAACGACAGAGTAGAGGTAGTAGAGCTAGTGATTTTTGTTGGATAAACGTTTCTTGTATCTCGTCATTATTCCCTAGTATAGCTGATCCGAATTCCGATACGCTAGGCGTTACCTGGAATTGATTTTGTTTGTTCATGTGTGCGTGTGCGCGCCGCGTAGAATTGTATGGGTACAGAAAGAGTAGCACGTAGATAGAGCGTCAGTCCAAGCTTGAACGGCAGTATAAGTGTACAGCGGTCCAGTCAAAAGGAGACTTACGGCTGCCGTACTGGGCGTAACGTTACCGGAGGCAGATTCGTTAGTATCTTCGGCATAGTCACCAGATAATATGTCTTCAAGTATCAGTTCCTCCAAGCGTGCAAGGACGAGTTCTAGTTCAGTCTCTTTGGCTGAAGCTGCCTCTATGTCAGCTTGTAAGGTATCGAATAGATCATCTGCTTCGTCTTGTGTGAGGCTAGCGCTCATGTTCGGCAGTGGTGCTTAAGATGAACTGTGCCTATTGAAGGCCAAGAGATGCGAAGACAAGGTATGTACTCGCGTTACGATGCTAGTACTCTATATACAAGGACAGGTGATCGATAATGTGGCGAAATAGTATACTTTGGGTTAAGGATACCAGTCAAGCTTGCGTAGTAAAGGCACATGCACAGGCAATTGTAAGCGATGCTAATGATTGTATTCCTCAATTGTTATTTGTATACTACATGCGCTCTAGTGATATACAATTGTGGAGCTATCTGTTACAGATAACTGACTGTATCGGGTGAAAGGCATCGTCACTACCAAGAGAAAACGTAATTTTGTATCAACAGGGCGGAAATCGTTACAGAATGAAGCTTGCTTGTGTTAAGCTTTTCTTTCTTTGGCCGGTAGGGTATTGCACCATAGATACTACAGAAGATTGTCCATTTTTGTTACAATTGAACTTTTATTATACGAGTCTTGCTCTTTTGAGATCTACGTTATTCACGATGCTGATAGATTGTCCATTTTATAAGGATTCGGGCCTTGGAGTTTTTATGTATTTGAGCCTTGTGCCGTTGTACTGTATAGTCCGATTCTAGGTGGATTTGAGGCTGCGTTGTACAAGTCTCCGTAATCAAAAACTGGTAAAAAGAGACAGAGGCGACCGTAGCGTGCGACAGGTAACAATTCAGCAATCACATTCGATGTTTTGGGAAGAGAGAAAACAAAAGCAACGAAACCGGATCAGAAGCCTGAAACAACTCACCAGAGATTACATTGCGGAAGAAAACATCACCCAAGTGATGAGTCTGTGAGGTTTCAGGCCCGACTTCATTACCAGTAGGAGTAAACGGTTGTATTTGAGCTTGACAATCTGTTCTTGCGTAACCTCCAAAATTATACGAATCAATGGCTGCAGTACTGGGTACTAGAACATCTTCTTTATTCATTGTAAAGTTTTGTCCACCGAATTGGAAGACGAGATCGAAAGGTGAATCGCATGGAATGACATAGTTCTGGTTGAGGGAAGGCGTGTCAGTGTTTGGTATTCTCCAAAATTTTGAAAGGGGAAGCAAGAATGCTTTGAGATACGCTTACATCTGGATTGGCAGCCCACGCGTTTGTTATCTGAGCGAGGACATCCGTAGCCATTGCTAATATCGGATTACCAGTATCGAGAAGCGCGTAGTTGGCCTCTGCAACAGGCTGTATCCGACTGTCAATAAGCTTAACGCCGTTGACTGCGAGGATGAAAAGGAGGAGACGCCGTATAGAACCGAACGATCAGTATGACCTCCTGACCCGACGTTATTGAAGACGCCTATACCAGAATAACCCGACAAAACCCTTTCACTCACAGTAAACAGCATCTGTCTTTGTAGTCCATCTGTTTCCCGTACTTTCAGGATAACCATATTCCCTATACTGATTGGAGACAGTGACAACAGGAACTTGACACCAAGTGAAATCTCCCTCTCTCATATTTTCAGGATAATCACCAAACGTCATCACACCGCTTGATAAAGTGGCTTGTGGAGAGGTAGGTAAAGTACCACCCGAAGTTTTTGGGTTGTTCGAATCTGATGGTCCCAATCGCGTCACTACGAGGCTGTACATGGATGCTGCAATCTGATTCTGGACTTGTAAAAGAGGGACTATTGGGAAATAGGAGGATGATGTCGATCGTGGGACTGGTTCTTTTGTTTGTTGGTAAAGGCCTATGACAACGTCCTGCAATCCGGCATAACCTTGGCGTATTAGTATCCTTGATTCTCTTGTCAACAGACATGGGTCGACAGCCATATTCGCAGACAAGCGCGACGACTCACGCTCCATATATTGCCATTCAGAGGGAAGCCTAGACCTAAAAGTCCACTAGCTCCTACCCCATTGGTGGTGGTATATAAATCCGCAAAAGTTAGGTTCGTGACAGCCAGATCGGTTCCGGTCAATCTGAGATCCGAGAGCAGGGATGTTCCGACTGTATTCGATAGACCGTTCCCTGACCCGTATGATGCATTGTAGGTCAGACCGAGGTCGTATAATGGACTTGCTGTCCGATTGTCGAATAGAGGGGGAGGTGAACCGTTGAGCTGGTTGTAAGGCTGTACGGAATAAACGAAAGTGTCTGGTTCGGCGGTATCGACAGGAATAGACAGTTTAAAAGATGGATCGAGTCAGCCTTGACGACCGAGAAAGGCCTGTCTAGACCGTGACCAGACATGGAGACACGTACCTGTACTTCCAGAGTCGATGATGACCTGCAGGGATAGGACGAAAGCAAGGAGAGAAGACAACTGATCAGTCAGGTCACATCTAGTTACGGTATAATCCCGCCGTGTGTGGTCCTCGACACTCCCTATCCCCGCCTTGCACCAAGAATAGGGTAGGTCGAGCGAACCGACAGAACGTGTGGCGTCAATGCGTGGCGGGAACGACCAAAAACTAACCTCGAGGTCCTGTCCTGCGAGATCTATATGGACGATGTATCTGTGGTGTGATGGACAGCACGTCAGCATGGCAGCGTATGGCTCTGCAGCTCCAGCCCTGGTACAATGGCAGCCAAGGCGATCGACACAAATGACCGTGCCTGCATGACTGGACCAGCAGAGTCGGAGCAAGGCACGCACCTGGCATCTTCGAGGTTGTGCAGCGGGGCATCGTCATCAGGAGAGGCCTGTCTCTTCTCCAAGTTGTAGCTTCTCCTGCTATTTCTCGCCTTGAAGCGTTCGCCGTGCCTGCTCGAGACGGCCCTCTGGGAAAAGCCAAGAGTGGCGCGCTTCCTGGGTGCGGGCGCTGACCGGGTCGGCACGAGCAGCGCTGCCAGACACAGCACCAGCAGAGGTGCTCTCGTGCGGCTGCCTGCATGACCCATGCTTCGCTTCTCTCTGCTGCGGTCCTGCTTGCGCTTGCTGGCCGATCGAGGACTGCCTAAAGTGAGGTGTACGATTCTTGTAGGGCGGCGACGAGGGGGGATGGAATGTGTGCTATAACCAGGACATGGGATATGCGATGTATGCGATGTGGATCGCTTCAGAGCAGTGTGGCCAAGCTGCAGGTGCCCAGCACACAGTGCAGCCACTCAGCCGGCTGCGGTGTCTTGTCTTGCAGCCTGGGTCTTACTACAAGTGATCGGAGATCGTTACCTTTCCTTCTCTGATGGGAATCCGACAGTCGTAATGCAATATGTGTCCGAATTGGGAGGATGCCGCGACTTCCATATATACTATTACAGCAGTTGATGCCATGGGTGCATGAGGACTGACAATAAACTCCCCTACAACTGCATGATGCTCGCAGCACACAGTGCAGACTGATATAGCTTCCCATCCCCATCCGCCTGCCGCAATCGCCACGCACTTGTGGTCCCTGCTTATCCGGATGGGGCGGTCCCAGAGACAGATCGGACAATTCTCCCGTCACAGAGGAGCACGGCAGCAGTGCGGTGCAAACGAAGCAGACTTGGATGCGAGGTAAGGGCACTCTGATAAGGAGGGTAAATGGTCCACATGCACTTCGAAAGCTTGTATTACATTTTAGATAGAGCTACATTCGGCGACCTCCCATACAATCGGAATGCGAATGCTAGACTGTACTGAAACCACCTCTCCTGCAACATTTGCCCGCAACCTGCTATCGAAAATAACAAAGTCCTCCCCCTTCATTCATGTTCATCAAGTCCATCTGACTCGCTCATATTCCTCAACTTCCGCTTAACGACGAATTCCTTTTCCCATACTTTTTCAGTCCATTTCTTGCTCAATCGCTTGATAGGACCGCTGAGTACTACTGCCAACGTACTAACAGACACGCTAAGCGCAGAAATCCTGAAGACATACGCCTGTCCGTCTGTTGTTGATGAAGATGGTGGTGATGGCGGAAGTCCTTGTTCCCCTTTTCTGCCTTGAAGTAGATAGCGCCCGATCAATTGGATGGTCCACCCATGCGTATAAGTGACAGCCACCGGCATGCTGAGGGCTAACAGGAGTGCACGATTGACTTTGAGTATCTCCTTGTTGAGTAGAATTGTGCATTTGATGATGCCATGCGTTTTGACCTGCACGTATGTAATGCAGCGCGAAAGCGGAGATGACCAAAGTAATAAGCCATATGCTTCCTTCCACCTAAGGTAACCACTAGAAGAGCCAAAGCAAAAGGGAAGGGGATCTGGGACTTACCTCATTTGACAAGCTAGAAAGCCAATTCTCCTTCATCATGCCAGCGATTTGGCAAGACAGTTTCACAATGATGACTCCATAGCACCAAGCCATGAGTACTGATATTTCGGACATTAACGAAGACGTAGAGGTAACTCCGCCAACCTCTTGACCCTGGTTTGCAGTAGCTGCACCATTACCAAACATCATTGCCAGCGGGATAAAGATGTAAAAGTGGCTCGCCAAGCCAACCAGTAACGGAAGGATGATAGCCCCATTGATAGCCAGCAAAGCAATATAGAACGATTTCATGCAGAGAAGAGTGAGGGTCTTCATAGCTGGATGGGTTCCTAAGGCGTATGTCGACAACTCCCGTTTGTACCGGCTGTACACTCGCAAACGCCGTGCAACGAAGCGATATGTTAAGCCGAGGAGGGTGAGCGTGTGGATACCAACTATGATCGAATAGGTATCGTGAAGTGGTTCCTTGAAGAATACATCAAGGACCATCCTACCGACAACCACTATGGAAAAGCAAGAAAACATTGGAGTGATCAGCTTTCATGTTCCAAGGGTCGAACAGTAAAAGTAGTATAAATGAGACTCACAAGGTGAAATGGAAGTGACGAAAATCGCAATAGCACAGGTCAACCAAAGTAAATAGATAAAAAGAAGGATCCTAGTCTTGAAATTAGGGGGTAGATAAACGATCATGAATTTACTATCATCATTCCCAGGTTCCTTCAATTGCAATCTTATAGCTTCTTTTCCTTCTTCAGTTATTGCTTCTCCATTTTCGTGCGTACGCACAAACATTTTTTTACTGACTATCTTGACGTTATCAGCAGCTACTGTTCTTGCGAAACCTCCATCTTTCCTGAAAACAACTTGTCCATTCCAAGTCGATGCGTAGGATGCTTGCTTGATCGCTATGTCTGCTTCTCCAATCACGCCCTTCTCGATGATTGTGCGCTCCAAAGGTACTGGCGCTTTTTTGAGCAGCAACCATGCTTTCCAAGTAAGTCGAACTTGCGTCCCTTCTTCGTCGGGTCGCCTCTTCCCTAGCATAAAGGAGGAGAGTCGCAGCTGGTGAGCTGTGATTGTACACCAGCGTTTGAACAGTCCCCGTATCGCGCGCTTAGGTTTGGCGCGACCCAATGTGAGGGGTACCACCGACAGAAGATAGATGAGATCCCAAGGTACAGTGGACAGGGGTCGGCTGGGGAAAGGAGAGTAAAGACCAGGTCGTCAGTGTGAATGAGCAATACACCGACGAGTAAGGCAATGCGTTTATATCGTAAGCAAAAGTCATGTTATACGTACGTCATATCCCACCGCAAGGGGAAAACACCAAACGATATAATTCGAGAAATCCAGGGAAAGAATCCAAAGCATGTGAGTACGATAGCTCCATAAACGAGTAAGGAACGAGTAATCTTCTTCGCTTGGTTGATAGCCGGAGTTTCGAGTATTTCCCTAAGCGGATTAGCCTGAAGTGAGCGTACCAAATGCCGAGAAAACATGAGAACAAGGACAATGAGAAAAAACACTCATCAGCTTTTTATACGTAGAAAGAGCAAGAAAGTAGTAGCAGGACATACCTCAGGATCCGCAGGATCTCTAATGAAATATAGAACTCCCTTCCTGATACATTTTCTAACGATGGAAATAGTTTGAGCGAAAGAAAACATGAAATTCGTTCCTGCTAACCAAGTTAAGAAAATGCTAGAGACTGGTTTCTGTATATAATATGACAGTCTAATTGATATCGTCGAGCCGGGTATTAAGGGAAGGGTTGATAGATTGATCAAAAGACCACACAAGGTTGGGAAAACAACAATTTCAACAAAGAAGAAAAATGCGGCCTGCAAAGATTGAGAGAAAAGCAGAAATCAATGGGTGCTCAAAGCGTTCGAGCATCGTCATAGCGAGTAGAGCCAATACTTACCTTGACGAGGGTAAAATGCTGTTTGACGATATCTCGGACTGCTGCGCCTGCTTCTCGAGCTTGTATATTCTGAGTATGGTGCAGATAGGCAGCCGCACCCGCGAGAATGACAGAATAACCGAGGGCGATGCATAGGGTGCGATCCACATTCGAATCTCCAACCGCCATGGCATACCACTGATTTTTAATCGTCTGGACGCTGTCTAAGGCGCTTTTTGCTACTGCCAGTCGGAAAGTATCGAAGAATGGTCTAGAGAACTCTTGAAGTCGCCCTAGGTATTGTCGAAGAGTTGTTTCTTCCTTCTTTACCGACCATGTACTAAACTGCTCTATGCTCTTGATTATGCGACTCTTCAAGGTAGGTTCAGGTACGACAGTAGTTTGTCCTTTGCCCATGAAGCCGATAAGCCGATCCGCCAAAGGATCTGTGAAGACCCGGACAAAGTTGACAGGTAGGAGGATGATCTTCTGAGCATTGGTCTAAACCGGGGAAGGAGAGCGGAAGGTTATCTGGTAAGCTAAGGTCCTTGCTACCGTCCACCAACAGGGGGCCAGGGAGGATCAGGGGGGACATGCTTACCGCTGCTATAGTCTTACCGAACATGAGCGGAAGCCATACTGCTATCACCAGCAAGCTTGCAATGAGGAGTGAAACCAAAGCCACATTCTGAAGTAGTGCCAGAACTGGCCCTTGTATGCCAACGGCTTCCAGTAAACCTTGCAAATCAGCCTCGAAGAATAGATCATCTGGATTTTCGTCCCCTTCGAATACATTCGGATCGTCCTGTCCCCTTGGAGCGCCCGGACCGCCAGCAGGATCTACGACACCGAATAGATCGTCATCATCCTCGTCTTCGGTATCGCTGTCATTACCAAGATCATGCGCCCGTGCTGCCCTCCGCGCTGGATTTGCGGCTGGCGCCGGCGCCGCACCTATCATCGGAGCTGCATCCGGCTCGTTCTCAAGTTCGCCTTCGGAGGCTGATTCAATGCCAAAGTCATTCGAGGCCGACCTCGATAGCCGGACAGGATACAAGGGGGAAGTAGATTCGGACGTCGATGTTGTAGAACTCTCGCCTCGCCAAGATGTAGCAGGGAAGCCGTTGCTGGCGAGATGAGCAGATAAAGCCGTGGATGTACTGGATCCGGGTGTTGCGCTTTCTTCAGCAAGAGGCCGCTCACTGGACCAACCCCGCCTTCTGATAAGACCAGCGGAAGCCTCGTCGTCCGAAGCAGTGGGTGAGGCGGCCCGTGATGATGCTTCGTCCTCGTCTCGGTCGCTTCCTGCTGACTCAGCCTTCTGTGTATCCCATGCCACTCGCCCGTCGCTACCTTCAGACCAAGTAGCTTCTCTTCGGCTGCCATTATTATCATCCCGATGGATCTGTCTTGCAGTGATAGCATCAAAACGCTCTACCGGAGGAAGGCCAAGCTCACGACGCAATTCAGCACCCAAATCCGGCTGATCTCGGCCTACATTGGCGCCCTCTCGCTCTCTTCGTTCATTAATTTCCTGAAACCGAGCCACGACGTCTTGTACAGCTCTCAATCTTTCTGCATCAATGTTAGGAGCTCCTTGCACGACTGCTTGATTCTCTTCGCGATGCTCAGCAGCAACATGTACATGTGGTTGGTTTGCCATTACCCATTCGCGAAGCAGGAATGCAGCAATAAAGGCTACGATTACGCAGGCCACGATGATTTGACCTGAGAAGACATCTTCTCCCAACGAACTAAATAAAAAAGGCCCCAAATGGTGAGAGTGTCAGTTCATTCTTGGGTCAAAGAATAAGTCAAGCGCTTGGCTTTTCAGAGATGCGCACTAAAGGAAATCCTTGTTTGCTTTCCATTTGCTGCTCAACGCTTGCGTACTTGCGTAAAATGCGCGATCGATGATTGACGATCTGGGAAGCCACGAAGAAGATGTTGTTGTTGCATTTGATGCTAGGAGTGCCGCCTTATCAACAACTGTTCGTTGTACAGCTCCAGCTGTCCCCTCGGGTTTGAACCATGCTTTGAAGAGGTCGGCAATAGCATCTTCCAGCGCTTCGATTTTCGGCTTGACACTTGTACTGACGATTGTCCCGTTTATCATTCTACTGAGTGTCATAATGGCTCCTCCATCGCCATCTTGAGTCCCGAGTACAGTCGTCTGACTGGCGATAGCAGCGGGTGTTATACCAGCAGCAGCCTGAGCGGCCATTGCCGAAGTGATCGTTGCATTACTACTATCTCGAAGATGGTCCTCATGAGGCGTGAAAAGGCCAGATAGTCCGACTGTACTCCATTCTATCTCTTGTATGGCAGCAGTCCATGATGTTCCCCAGCCTTTGGCCAAGTGAAAGAGACCACGCCAGACCAAAAGAATCGAATAGGGTAAGAAAGCCAGCCAAATGAACGCGACGAACACGAAGCGGGCTAGATAGTACAGCCCTGTGATGATTGTGCGAACTATATGACGTGCTATAAGCGCTGCTGGTAATCTTGAAGGGGCTTGAGAGGCATAGACTGTGTTATGTACAGGGGAAACCCAACGGTTATAATCTCAAGCGAGTCAGCAACGATTCACTGTCGTACGCAACGCCCAGGATTAATGTATTATGCACATACTTTTGTCCCATTTAAACGTATGTTTGCATAGTTCGCACCTCTGCGTTCTACTGACGCTAAGCCAGCTCTCTAAACAATCCTGATGTATCCAGCTTATCGACCCAGAGCATTTGCAAGGTTTATAGAGAGGACTACCGGGTTCCTCGCCTGAACGACAGACTCGACATGTCCTCTCCCCGTCGTCCATCGCGCTAGGTGATGAAAGTGGTAGCGAATCATCCGATAAGGTGGACATTTGTTCCAAATTGCAAGCAAAGAGAGGTACACTTCTACTGGATCAAGCCAAGTCTAGTACGGCAATTGCACCCACTCAGTATGCCAAGTAAGCGAGAGCAAGGATGAAGAGAGGCAATGAGGACAAGAAACAAGACAGCTGGATGGGTTGGGTATCCTTTTCACAGGTATCTTGAGATACAAGACGTTCAGCATATGGTGTAGTGCCTTGTGAAACTGAAATTCGCCACCAAATGCTAATCTCATCAATCTTAGCCGTATTGGACGGATTATCGTCCCTTTCAATTCGGTCTATCTGTGAGTCAGCTCACGAAAAACAAAACCTCGACTAAGATCTTATTCCCATCATCACATCGTAAGGTCGGTCAAGCATGTTAGCTTGATATTGGTGTCAAACCGAAACAGATACGCATTTAGCATTCATTTGGCATTCTGTTGAAACTAAAACAATCCGGCTAGTAGAATCTTTGATACAATTCATCAATGGCAGTAGATAGTCTCTGTCTGTTTTTACTTCGAGAAAGGTCTCTCCAATCCTAAAGTCTGCCCTTTGCGATAGCAGGTCGAGTAGGAGCAGCATCCTCTGCGAGGTGAGACATGAGATCGCTCGTCAGGAACTCGGAGAGTTGAGGTGAATGTGCCTGGATAGAGAAGGTACCAGGAAGTAAGTGTCGGTTAAAGTCTATAAATACAGTCGGCCACCCCATACGTGCACTATCGAAGAACACGATAACACGTAGGACGACCGCAAGACAAGGAAAGGAAATGTCGGCCCAAAGCACTCACCTGAGCGCTCATATACTTTCGTGCAGTTTCAAGTTGTCCCTCTGGTACTCCCTTAACCTTCTTAGCTTCTTCATTCAGTATTTTATCAATGTAATCAGCTGTAATCTTAGTTCCGGAATCGGTAGAAGCTCCATGTTTGCTGCAGATTGCCATTCGGTTAAAGAGCAAAAGGTTTAACGAGCGTGTCGTGGAATAGAATGATAGGTAAAGGAAAAGAGCGTGTCCGCAAAGGAGGTATCCAAAAGAGTCAGCATGTTATATCGATATTGCATGGATTATGCACTGCGATTCTGGTCGAGGAGGGAGAGGAAGAAAGCGGTCCACTTACATCCAATGCCAAATTTGCACGCGCGCAATTTCAGCAGTAGCAGCGTCCTCCATCATATAGTTGACAGGTACACAACCTAGACCTCCGACCCAATTTCCAACATATACCAACAGAGCCGATAAGTTAGATCTAATACCGGCTTCTGTAATTTTACCAGGAACATTTGTATTGAGTAGATCGAGAGCAGTGACGTTAACGTCTTCTCTTCTAATGTGATACTGGTTCGGTCCAGGCATGTGTTCATTGAAAATGTCGAGTGCTATCTTGACGAGAGCAGGATGAGCGACCCAAGTTCCATCATGTCCTGCTTTGACCTCTCTTAATTTATCTGCTTTAACTTTGTCCATCGCCGCTTCATTGGCTTTTGGATCATCCTTGATTGGAATCTGGGCTGCCATTCCTCCAATTGCAGCTACTTTACGTCTGTGACATGTCTTGATGAGTAGTCGGACGTAGGCATCCATGAATGGGACGGTCATAGTGATGTTCGATCTATCGGGCATAACAAAGGTAGGATTGTTTCTCATCTTCTTGATGAAAGAAAAGATGTAATCCCATCTTCCGCAATTGAGACCAGATGAATGTTCTCTTAGCTCGTAAAGGATTTCATCCATGTTGAAAACAGCAGTGATGGTCTCGATGAGAACAGTTCCTCGGATGGTACCTCTCTTCATGCCAATGTAATCTTGAGCTAGGCAGAAGACATCATTCCATAGTCTAGCTTCGAGGTAGTGTTCCATCTTTGGCAAGTAAAAGTAAGGACCTCTACCGCGCTTGACCTGCTCAGCGGCATTATTGAAGAAGAAGACACCAAAGTCGAAGAGGCCGCCAGACATGGGTTGTCCATCGACTGTGACATGGCGTTCCTCAAGATGCCATCCTCTGGCACGGACGAGAAGGGTGGCAGTTTGATCGTTTAGCTTGTACTCCTTGCCTGATTTAGCATCCTTGAAAGCGATCTGGCGGCGGATAGCATCGTATAGATTGACCTGGCCATCAAGGTTATTGAGCCAGGATGGGGCATTCGAGTCTGCAAGGCACAAGGCAACGGTTGTTAGTAATCGCCCTCTGACGATGGACGCGTTCCATCAGAAAAAGGATTGAGGTCTCCTCGCTAACCTTCGAAATCAGCCATGTAAGTGGCGGACCCAGAGTTCAAAGCATTGATGACCATCTTTCTGTCAACGGGACCAGTGATTTCGACTCTTCGGTCCTGTAGACCAGGAGCTGGAGGAGCACAAGCCCAGGTATCATCTTCTCTGATTGCTCGGGTCTCGGGATTGAAATCGGGTAGAGCGCCGCCGTCGAACAGGTTTTGCTGGAGGACTCTTCGTTGGAGGAGCTTTGAGAGGGAATATCATGCGAGATAGGATACAATGTTTAGGTGTGTTGGGGATAGATGTGTTGGAGAGAAGGATAGTGCGTCGAATAAGCAAGATTGTGAACAGCGCGGAAATCAGCGTCCGTTGATACCGGGGGAAAATGCGGGGTGACGGGCAGCCAAGGCGAGTGATGGCCAGAGGGATGCAGTGAAAGGCAAAGGAAGTCACACATACCTGCTTGCGAGTAGGTTCAAAACTCCTGTGCAGAATAGCAAGGAACTGTAGTGTGTCGTTGTTGAGGATTTTTTTGTGGTCGCCTACATGGAGAAGATCACGATAAGCTACCGGGTTAGCTGGGTCCTGAGAAAGCCGGAGCGAGGTCTCGGGTTAGCCGAACTGAGGCTGACCTTCGACTGGGCCTGCATGGCATGAGGGCGTGGAGGGACAAGTGGTGTTGAATGTAGTAGGCCATCGTACGTATATATGGGTGAGGTTAAAGAGGTGGTCCGGATGAGTAGACCCCGCGGTGGAATACAGCGATGTCATCAGAAGGCGGGCCTCGTTGCAGGACGGCACTGGACCTGCACTCACCGTGGACCTGAACGCCTTTGGGGAGAGACATGGTTTGGAATGCAGACGGTGCTGTGTCGAGTCGGGTGTGTCTGCAGGAAAGAGAGAGCATATACATCGAACAGCGTGTGATGGACGGCCGGAGGATGGAGATCAGCGCGGGGACCAGCATGGGGCAGCAAACAATGCGGGGAGAAACACGCACGGTGGATGCTGTGGATCGGCTGCTCTGATGGTCGCCTCGATGCAGTTGGTGGCAGCACTACCCGCTCTCGTAACTGCTCGGGTCCGTCAATCTTGCTTCCTGCTGCTTGCTCTTTCGCTCTCTCGGAAATGGAGACCGGCCCGGTGATCAAGATGCGAGGAAGGAACCGGAGCTCCGACAAGACACGCAAACTGAAATGTGCGGAGCGATAGACCGGGCAATCATGAGCGTCATGCAAGCTCGCTGGAACATGATTCGTCGCTTCCGAAGCCTTGCAGACGGACAATGACTTGGCCAGAGAAAGTCAAACATTGCCTCCATCAGCAACAGCCATCGATCCTCTTCCTAGGGCCTCCAAGGGCCTCCAAGGGCCCATTCTCTTTATCGTCCAGTACCTCGGCACCACAAGCTACATGGTCTGGAACAGTAGCGCACAGGCAGACTATCTTGCCGCGCTCAGAAGATGATCTACGAGCGAGGCTGTCACTGTCGAGCGGTCTAGCGAGATCTACTAAATTAGCGGTGTACGACGAGATGCTTGATTCGCATATGGGATAGTGAATCATGGAAACTATTCCGAAATACTACATAACAATGGGCTCATTTGCCAATTTTTCAGAGTATCGTATATTCCTAATGCCCTTTCGAGCGGCGACGAAGGCCCTTTGAAGAAGAAAGATATAATAAAGAACACAGGCAATCTTCTCCGGATACGCCAGCATATCTATGTACAAGACGAAAATCCTGAGAGATCCACCTGAAATGTTCTAGTCGAATGCTTCGCTCGAGATCTGGTTCAAGGAGATGGCTAGAGCGCTTGACGTGGATTTGCAAATGCACAATCTGAAAGCCAAGGTTGACAGCCTGAAGTTGCAGAATACCCTTCTTGAGTTGAACAGTACTCTAAGCAGGATTGATGGTTTCAAGCCGGAAGAGGCCAAGACTGCAAAGAAGGTCGTTTAATACAGTACCTGCAGTGCATGACAGCATACAGAGTAATAATCGCAAGCGTAGCGGCTTGAAAGTGCTTTTGTTGATGTACAAATATATGAATGCAAAACTGAATATGATTCGCAATAGAACGACTTCCACTCCTCGCGCTCTTTCTGGCGTCTTCTTGTTCCAGTTTCACGCGCATGCAGAGGATACGCTCAGTAATCGTATGCATGCACGTTATGGGCGCCTTTCTAGCCCAAGTTAGCTGAATGGCCACTTATACAACATCCTTTATCCTGCACGGTGTCTGCCTTGCTTTGCCCGTATCATGTCGCGATCCATTGGCCGAGAATGCAGGCATCTCTGCCGAAAAACTTGCTGCTCGCCACCACCGTGATTGAGCGATCGTACGTAGCTGCATAGCGAAGGGCCTGCAGTGTGTAATGACATGTATAAGCTGAAAGCAGCTGGTCTTGGCGACCAGCTTGTCGCAGCAGTCCGATCTACTGCGCTAGCTCCGAAAACTTCTCACCGGTCATGAAAGCCCCGTCGGTCCCGGCCCAGCGCAAACCCCAACCAGGCCGAAGAGCTTTAATCCAGCAGGGCGGCTTGACTTTGTTCAAACTGCTCGAACCTCACGTACCATTCACACTCGCAAATGACTGACGTGGCCTCGTAACATGTGCATGATGGCCTCCACACCCCCCGCATCAGAAAGGCTGTCCCCCACACTCTGGCTGGAGACGTGACCAGATCGAAGTTCACCGTAACCCCTGCGCAGCAATAAAAGGCAGTCGAGCTAATCATGTACATGCGGCACTGAAATCTCTGAGAGTTTGCATATTGGCCAGGAGGCAGCAGCCTTTGCCATTTATGGTCATAGTCAGGACTGAGCCGCCCGTTTCCTGTCATCGCTGCTTCTCCTTTCTAACGCAGATTATGCAAATGCTGTCTAATAATGCTGAGGATACGATGAAAGAACAGCTTGCTTCTCTTCTTGTCATCGCTGACAGATATCTATCTGCTTGCAACTGCTTCACAGTCAAATCCGCTCAATTAAACGGCCAACATGGGTGTGATAATATTGTTGTTCTTCGCCATCTCACAGTACTTGTTTGTCAGAACATGCATACACTTGAACAAGCTCTTGAACGATGTGGTAAGCTTTCTGACGGGCTTGTGTTCAAAAGTTGGATGGCTAAGTCCCGGTTTGTCCGTCTCCAGAAAGCATACCACGAGGAAAAGAGGAAGCAACCTACTTTGGCAGAGCAGATCGCTGCAGATTTGAATAAAAAGATGGCTGAAGTCAGCAAATACAAGAAAGATGAAAAGAAGCGATTTGAAAAGGCAGAGAGACGCCGGGAAAAGGCTGATCGTGCGAGAGCCGAGGAAGCTTATAGAGAGAAGCTAGAAGCCGCAATAAGCCATGCAGAATCGCAAAGCATCGAGTCGTGCACTCTAAGCCCGACATCCTCAACTACCACAAACTCATCGTTCGGTCCAGTCACCCCTCCGGACTCCCCAACCCGTGCTCGAAAAAACGTTACCATCCTCGAAAGTCCAGTCACGTCAACAATCATCGTTCCGCGGGACGATCAGTATATTTACGAGTCACCAGTGCAAAGAAATGCCTTCTACAATTATGGCCAGTCGACCCATAACCCCAACAAAATGTCAAAGGAAGCTGCCGAAGAAGCTCTTGAATCTGGGAACAAGCGCATGCCCTCTTCTTTTTCCGCACCAATTCAGTCGCGTACAGAACTACCTCAGTCGACAAACCGTAAGAAGCGTCCAACGATTTTGGCCATCTTCAAGCCAAGCTCAAGCGAACCACGGCGCGTACAAGGGGGATCGAATGAGGCCTCTATCCGGACTAAGAAGACAAAGAGGAAGTCTCGATTGAAGTCGATATTCAAGAAGAAGAAGTAGCCTAGAGTCGAAAAAGACTGGCCTTGGTTTCTTCCTTCCAACGCGCCCAAGTACTCTCCAAATGTACTGCGGGGTGTGGGGGGGGGGGGGGGGGGGGGTCATGGGGACCATTTTAAGTAGAAGGGTGCCTGCAAGCCGAACTCGTTGCTGTGCCCACCGAGGCGGTCGATGTAGAGTAGCGCTTTGGGCCCACGTGTCTCCAGATCCTATCGACAATAATCTTGGGGAGTCCGCAGCCCGGCCGCCTTTGCTGGTTTGCTGCAATGTAGTCTTGAGCCTGCTTGGTGTTTGTATGCATATAGTTACTGTATCAAGTCTAAGAAAAACTTAGGGAGCCTGATGTATGTAACGTTCAGTCCGATAAGGGTAAATGTAGAGCTTTTGATTTGTCAATATCAATACTACCATGGATGCAGGCAATTGCTAAATTTTTCGACTAAATGATGGAGGCGATTATCGATCCTGTAGTGACACAGACTTGCTGCTTCGGCGTACGGCAGGTTGAGCGATGACACCCAAAGGAGATGTCACTGCCGCGGCTGACCCCGTCGATGCCATCGAGTAGTTGCCTTGTCTTGACGACTGTCCGCTTGAGCCAGCATTAAAACGTGATCCAATCACATTGCTGGACGGAAGTGGCGCTCGTGTAGTGCTTGAAGCCCCTGTCGCTGCCGTAGCTGCTGGAACAGTGCCTGTAGGCATGGAGGTCCATGGTGCAACTGTCGTAGAGACTGGATGCTGATCGCCAGCGTTGACCCATGGCGCCTTAGTTGCAATGAACTCGGGGTATATCGCATCCTCGCCAGTGTCTCCTTCTTTGTCTTCTGCTTCGATTCGAGTAGGCAAAGGTTCACCACTCCCTTGCTTTCGCCAAGGTAGTATGTCACCAAAGTAGAAATGCTGGACTATTGTATGCTTCTCCAGAACCTCGGCCTGATACATTTTCGACAGACCGCTGTTTACTTTGCTCCAATTCGGAACGGTGGTAGCGATACTATAGAGGATCGGTGAGTGCTCGTTGAATGGACCGCGCTTGAGCTTGTTGATGTGATCCACAGAGGAGATAAACAGATAATCCGAGGCAGCAGCGGATATCTCTGGCGATTTTTTAAGTATATCGCAAGGACGAATRGAGTCGTGACCTGATCAGATACAGTCAGCATACGTAAATGGGTTTCATCACACGTATTTGTACTCACCAATAAGCTGTGAACTGCCCCAAAGGAAATTGAGGAACTGGTGATCTTCCAAGCCCCAGACACCTTTACTACCCGCCGGTTCAAGCGTGTACGTGGCTTGTAGCTTTCGACAGGTGCGAAGGTAGCGTTCAAAGATCGTAAATACCATTGCCACTTCATCCTCCTCCAGCCAGAGACCGGTATATCGCAATATCGTCATGTAGCCAAGGAAAGAAAGTTCATGACCACTTCCATAATCGATTCTTGTCCAGTTGCCAAAGGCATTGTTGAAGTAGTATACGAGCTCTCGCGTAAGTGCCTGATGGGTGTCAGGTAACCATGGTCTGTGCAAGCTCTCAGACTTCTGCTAGGCGTAGTGTTCAGCACGGAGCATGCGGAGAGGGCTAGAAAGAGAACTGACCTCTTCGAGTCTTTCTCCCCATTTCCTGAATGCTTTGTTGCCGAAACGCTGTATGCCCGTATCCAGAGGGATATCATCGATCCAAGCGTCGAGCTGATCGAGCATTGCAGTGACGGCCCGCGTGGTCTAGGTACGATATAGGCAAAGCTCACTTCAACATCAACCGTGATTGACTGATAGCGAGCGCAGCATACCTCGTTTTCAGGATAGCTGGAGTCTCGCCTGCCGCGTCCACGGACCGCAAGGTTACCTCGTACCAGCATTGTCATCACGCGGTTGTATGCCTCCGACTGCAGCCATGCCGGTATATCGTCGGCTGTATATATACGCTTGACTGGCTCTTGGCATTTCGACAGGTCTGTTAGCCTCTCTACTGGTGGAAGCTTCGTTGGCAATGTCATGGTGTATGCAGCAGAAGGGTATCCTATGGAACAGACTGGAGGGTCGTTTATAATGTTATCATGGCAGTTTGCGGCAAAGTGGCGATAGAATAGCATGGATATGCCATACGTGTACCTGGAGCTATCACAAAGCAGACGGGAAGTGCGACATCATTGCAGTAGAATGGGGGAT
Organism: Cystobasidium pallidum; assembly: GCA_001599955.1. Lineage (NCBI taxonomy): Eukaryota > Fungi > Basidiomycota > Cystobasidiomycetes > Cystobasidiales > Cystobasidiaceae > Cystobasidium > Cystobasidium pallidum. The sequence continues at coordinate 535,736 of BCIL01000001.1, forward strand.
TCAGACGACATCGTAAATGAGCAGTAGACTATATCTTATCGGTCTGCTAGCTGGCGAGGTTGCCAGTCAATTCGCACGTCTCCTTACGTCGAAGGCCTTGCATCCGTCGGTCCTGAACTCTACCTCTTCCCCCTCAGCCAGCTCTTGGAACTTGCCTTTTCCCTCGTCATTTTTCTCCTTGCTATCTATCCTGAGGATTTTCCTGACAGATCGAACAGCTAGTTCCCCATCAGAGAGCCTCACGAGGATACCTGTGCCGAAAGATGAAGATGTGGGGGTGGGAGGCTGAGACAGCTGAACATCCCACTTGCTGAAAGCGGTGCTGGATGAAGGAGTGACTGCTTCCGGCGTCAATGGAGTTGCGGGCGTCAAGAGATCCGGCGCAAGCAGTGCTTTGGAAAGAGAGTCAATTGGCTTGGGTTTTGCGTCTGTCGCTCGCATTTTGAGTTTGCCTGTGGCCCAATCAGAATGAGTTGGTGATTGTGAACAGCTGCTAAGATATGCACGCTCACGTCGTGACTATGTCAAAGCAAGTAGGGACTGTTTAGCAGTTAAAGCCAGGGCTGCAATGGAGGAATTGCTTTGAGGGAACAACAGAACCAAAGAGCGAAGGAAACCCTCGCAGGAGGTGCAGCTGAAGTCCAGATATTCGTCAACGCAGCCATTGTCATTGCACCGCAGCTGGAGCGCCGGTCAGCCGGGTCAGCAGGCTTGCAGGGCTAGTCGGCGCCTTTCCGCTTGCAAGCACAGGGGTCAGGCGGGCAATCCTCGAAGGCCTGAAGCCTGCATTGTTATACGCAGAGTCGATGTAATGATGTCTGGTTGTATGCTTTGTGAATGTTTGCTGTATAGGGGCCTGGGGTGGCAAGTTATCATGAGCGAGAGCCAGCTTTTGGACTTGCACCAATTGACACGAGTCGGCATTGCTACAATGGCAGAGTGGGTAGAGTGGACGTCTGCTCCGGAACTGCCCAGCTAATACGTCGCGCCGTTCCAGCGACTTACCAAAAGCAACGGAAACGCTGGCTGCACCCGCCGTTGCAGAAGTGACGGATGTCGCCGCACAGAAGATTGACGAGGAGCGAGAGAAGACAAAGAGCGTGAAGGAGCTCATGGATGAAGGCAATGCCGATCTCGCACTGGGAAAGTACTCGTCAGCATGCGAGCTGTTCTCTCTTGCCGTCGAAAAGCTGTAAGTCTGCGCTTTGTTTTTGTGCCTGTCGGCGGGCGCGTAAACAGCACGGCGATAAAGCATGTCGCGTTTGCGATAGTGCACAATCTGCAGGAAAGGGCGTGGGCTGACACTAAATCGACCTGTCAGCGTGGAAGAACATGGCGAGATGTCTGTCGAGACCGTTGACGCTCTCGAAGTCTACGGCAACGCCCTGCTCAAAAACGCGATTGCCTCGAGTGCGGTATTGGGAGGCGACGCAGCAGCTGCAAAAGCGGATTCAGCCGAGCCGAAAGGGAAAACGACCAGAGAGAGTAAGCCTGGCTGCTTCTTCGCGATCCAAGTGCCCGCATGTGCCGGATCTCATTGCAGTCTACCGCAGATTATTCGAAAGCTGGCCCATCTACCGAGCCTGCGACTGCTCAAAACTTCAACTTTCATTTCGGAGGCGATGGTCCGGATGATGAAGACGAAGAAGAGGATGAAGGCGATGACAACGAAGAAGCCGAAGAGGAGACAGACGATTTCGAAAATGCCTGGGAGATTTTAGATTCATGTCGAGCGATACTAGTCAAGGAGGAAACTGAAGCAAGAAAGTTACAACTGGCTCGTGTGCACTCTTCAATGGCTGAAGTCGCGACGGAATCTGGTAAGCGTCGGCGCGATAGCCGCTTTGACGGCGTTCAACCGTAGCGCTGACATTTCAGACCAGGTCGCCCCGAAGACGGTGTTAAGGAATACGAGCAAGCTTTGTCGATACAAACCTCTCTTTTGCCCAAGTGGGACAGACTCGTCGCCCAAACCCACCTCTTCATCGCTCTCGCTCTTGAACTAGTACCTACAAATACTTTCGATTCCGCAGAAGAAGAATGCCGTGTGGCTGTCGAATCGTTCTCCAGAGCTACTGACCATGTTGAGAAGGCCAAGGAGATCCTCCGATTGCGGAAAGCGTATCTCAAAGGTGTCGATAGAGACTCTGACAAGGGTAAAGGCAAAGAGGACGATGCTGTCAACGGTAGTAATGCCGATGGCACCAAGGAGTTGACAGAGAAGGACAGGGATGAGCTCAAAGACATCGAAGAGCTTCTTGTAGAGCTGGACAACAAAGTAAGTGGACTTCTTTGGAATCTCGTCGAGATGAGCTGTGCTTGCGATAACTGAGCCTGCTATCTATTAGATTGAAGACTTGAAAGCACAAAGCGAAGAAGCAGAAACCAAAGCCAAAGAAGGTGGGAAAAAACTTCAAGATCAGATTTTCCAACCTGGTCCTGCTCTTCCTGAAGGAGTCTCGCGTGAAGTGCACAACCTGAATAGCATGGTTAAGAAGAAAAAGAAGTCTACAACGAGTTCTACCGCCACGACTTCGACTGCCTCTTCCGCTACTCCGGTACCTGCTGAAAGTCAGGAAACGCAAATGAACGGTGCTAATGGAAAGCGTAAAGCTGAAGATTCGGAGGCTGTGCAAGCTACCAATGGCACAACAGAGTCAGCTGGAAAGAAAGTCAGAATAGAGGAGCCTACAGCTTGAATAGGTACAGCGTAAGACAATGACAACGCAATATAAACGAAACAGAGAGAAGTCGAGTGGTCCGCCAAGGGCAACGTGCAAATCCAGGCTTTCAATGTAATGCAGCAGACAACAATATGTCCAATCAAGGCAGATGAGCCTTGATTTTGAAGTTCAATGTGATGTACTACTACAAGATGCCACCATTTAAGGGCAATTTTTGGTGCAGATAGTTTTTCCCGGTCTTTCCGCCAAACTCTGCTGTGACATGACCTTGCTGATCGACACTCTTGAGAACATACTTGTAGATCATGAGTCCTTCTAATCCGACTGGTCCCCTAGCATGCGTCTTGCCCGTTGAGATGCCAACCTCTGTACCGAAACCATATCTGAAGCCATCGGCGAAGCGTGTCGATGCATTTACGAAGACACCCGCGGCATCGATTGCTCTGCAGAATTGCTTAGCATGAGCTTCGTTCTCGGTTATTATCGTGTTTGTATGCTTTGAAGAATAAGTGTTGATGTGCGAGATGGCGGCAAGCATGTCTGGGACAACGATGACGGCCAGATCAAGGGAGAGGAATTCGGTATCGTAATCTTCCGCTTTGGCAGGGACAATCAGGGAGGGATGTTGAGAGGTAAGTTCAGGGATTGCCGTCAGCGATAGGTCATCGCAATGCAGGGTTACGCCAACATCGACGAGTGCCTTCGCTACTGCTGGCCACATGACTGCCAGAGAGCTTTTATGGAGTACCAAAGTTTCTAATGCATTGCATGCAGCAGAGTACGAGATCTGAAAGGGTATAAACTCAGCACGATGAAATTCCGAAGCAAGTCAGCTGCTGACCAAAAGAAGCTCACTTTGGAATCGACAATGACTCGTGCAGCCTTGGCAACATCTGCTTGTGCGTCTAGATAGGCGCAGCAAATACCGTCCGCATGGCCCATGACTGGAATCTTAGTACTGCTCTGTATACTTCTAACTAGTTCTCCGCTGCCTCTTGGAATGACCAGATCGATGTAACGGTCCTGATTCAAGAGGTCGGCTATTTCCTGCCTCGTCGCAACAGTTTGGATGTATGCAGGTGGAATAGAAGTTCGTGAAAGAGCAGCCTGAATGAGACGTGTCATGATGTTTTGAGTATGAAGAGATTCTTTGCCTCCTTTCAGGATGGCAGCATTGCCTGACTTGATAGCCAGCGATGTAATGTTTACGATGACTTCCGGACGCGCTTCAAAGATCACAAGCAAAACTCCGATGGGACCTACGTTGAATGAGGGTGCTTCAGTTTGTATAGCCATTCTACCACAACTCCGCACTCGTCACCGTACATGTTACGCGATATAGGTCTAGACCGTTGTCCAGCCTTGAAGCATAGGTCGTTTGGCCGGCAGGATCCGGTAGATTTGCAACGTCCTGTACGCCCTGTAGCATTTCGTCGAATTTGGTAGGGGAAGATTGCAAGTCGAGCCGTTTCACTAGTGATTGTGACAGCTTGCCCTGAGCTACTAGGTCCCGTGCAGCCTGTCATTTCCATCATTTGCGAATGCCAAACGAAGTTTGGGTGTATGGTCCTGAATTCAGCCATTCCGCAAGCGAAGAGCAGGCGAAAGTGGGCTCTTACCTCCATATCTAATGAGTTAGCATGCAGAATATCAGCTTTTGCAGCTGCCAAGGTCTCCCTGACGAGCCGAAGTGCCCTGACTCGTTCGCGCTCTCCATCCTCCAGGAGTTGGGCGGCGTCGAATGCTTCTTTGGCAGCACGAGCCAGTTGCTCAGCCTGCGAGGCTGGCGCAGTTGACGTTGAAGTCGAACTTGTACCATTCATGTTAGCAACACTATCTTGTTGATGAGTGAAGATGACAGTCGACCGAAACTTGAAAGAGCCAGCTTACTGACTCCGGCGCCCGTTAGGTGATCGCGGAGGTAAGCGGCTTTCAAGCAGCTCTATCATCAGCTGCGAAGGACCAGTATACACGAGGCTGTTGGGCTCGCAGGCAGCACACTATCCTCTTCCTGCGATTTGGCTATAGGGACTACCGTCCTGGTTGCCACTGGGCGCTTTGTCCGCCAGAGAAATGCTAATCTGCTTGTGTAGTAGATGTAGTATCCATTGCATAGAGATGGAAGACGTGTGCAATATAACCTGGAAGGACGTATCTATCCGTTCCGGTCTTTGGACTGCGTACCTTCCATTCGAGGACTTTCTCCGGTAGCAGGCTTCTTGCCTTTTTCCAACTCACCGGTTGGCCATACTTGCACGGGTTCAGGACTAGGACACCACTCGACTTCCTACAGCATGCAGTCATGACATTCTAGTAGCTGGCGGGCAGAAGCCGGGCGTCATGCTTGGCATTCCACATCCAGCTAGGTGTCCATCCGATCAGCCTGTGGAAGGTAGCGAAGAAATGGTATACAAGCGAGCGAGGGACGACGGTGTCAGCAAGAGGGATAAACTCAGGGTCGACAGCCGGAGGACACGACTCGCTGCTATTCCATCCCGGACTGCCGTGGATGGAAAGCTCACGATGCAGATCAAGGGACGGGCGGCTGCTTCCAGCTCGCCGGCAAGCACTGGCCAGCAGGCTGTGCGCGAGGCAGTCGTTGACGTATGTCGTTCCGGAATCATGCGCCTCCTGCTCCTGCTGTTTGTGCTGACCATGATGGCCGGCTCGTCGCTTGGCCTGGACCTCCATTTTAGCGAGCGGAAAGTCGAAGCCGACACAGCGATTCGCCTTCAAGCAGGAACTCTACCGACTGCGTAAACACACGCACTGCAGCAGTTCGCGGCAGCGTGTATCGTCCTCTGTCCCGCTCCAGCAAGCCGGGCAGCGCAGGACCCGCAGAGGTGATCGCGCCAACCGACGTCGGTCCACGCTCCTCGACGCCTTCACGCCCGCTCCAGCCAGTCGCCTCGTCTCTGCCTGGATTTGCATCCGGCGAGCCTGAAAGCCTGGCGAGCATGCAACACGAGCTTGCACGGAGTCGAATGGTCGCGACACCCGCTGCTGTCCCTGCCCGCGTGCCCGACCCGTTCGACGACGACGAAGACGACGATGCAATGCGACGGTTGTGCAGCTCGCCTGTCCTGTCCCCCAACACCTCAGCCGTTCGGAACCTGCAAGCTGTCATATGTGCATCAGGTTCGCAGCACAGAAACGCAGACATCCTGGATGATCCTCCCGCTAACGTCGCCCGCGATCCAGTTGCCCAGAAGAGCCTCCTGCCCGCGAACGCAGGCCCCGATAGACGCGATACAGCGTCTTTCGGAGAAACTGCTACACCCGTTCCACACTCACCTCGGATGCTAGGACTGTCCAGTCGGCCGAACCAGCGAGTTAATCCCTCGAGCTTGACCCCGCAATCGCGCGCGGGATTGGCCGCTATGGAGGCACACGAATCCGAGGAGAATGCATGCCCTGCTGGAAATTCAGAATCCACCCTACGATCGCAACGCACAAGGAAAGCAAAGCCCATGCTTGCGGATCACATCTCTCTGTTGGAGACTTCGCTCAATCAGGTCACTTTTCCTGCAGCGGAGACAGGCAACGCTTCTGTCCCGACTCGTATCCAGGCTCAGCGACCTGGTCCTGCGGTGGTAGGCGATGCGTCAAGGCGAGCGACAGCTGGGAAGACAAGCAAGCTCGATGCGTGCATTGCGGATCTCGGAGCGGTATTGGGGGCTCATAAACCCACGGTAGCCACGGCAACATCATCTACTTTGCTGCACAGGCCGGAGGGGTCCATACACGATTCTAGTCCAAGTCGCGTGCAAGGCCTATCCATTTGGCAAAGGAACGGAATTGACGGGTCGATAACTCCATCTCTGACTCCCGCCCTTCATACTCTCGAAGGACAGTTCATCTCTCATCGACACCTTACTTCCTCTGCAAGCTCTGAAAGCTACGAGCCAGCTTCGCCAGCCCGAACGACTACATCTGAATCTCAGGACTTTGCCCCTGGCGAATTTGTGATCTCTCCTAGCTCTCTAGTTGATGCCACAATTGGCAATAGGGTGTTCGGGCATATGCAAGAGAAGCAAGCGGCTTCGATCGAGAAAGAGGAGAACATGGTCGAAGATGACGGAGTTCCTGCTTATATACCTCCTCTGAATGCCAGAGAGCTTCCTCCCAATATGCCCGTGCCGGCTATGCAAAGCTACCACAGTAAGACTCCGAGAGGCCCAGGAGCCGGCCAGACAACGCGTGTGCATTCTTTGCCTCCCACTTTGCGGCATCCACAACCTAGAAGAGCCACCAGTACGCCGACAGCTTCCACGCTGGAAGAAAACGCGTCCGCCAGGAATTCACTTATGATAGATTTGGTTGTGGAATACGAGGAAGAACCGATTGATATCGCCGCTAGAAACGTCAAGCCGGTCAAGGAATCTATTACCAAAGTCAAGTTTGCCGAAGTGGTCACAACCAATGGTCGCGAAGATGAAGAGTCAAGCTCATCGGGGAGCTCGTCCCCTACAGTGGCTGCCTCTCCAAAGGTCGGGGAGAATGTAGTTGATCAAGCAGACGTGGCAGAGCCCCTAGCCCACTTCACTTTCGCAGAAACTGATATCTTGAAAGGACTGGCCATGCCAAGCTTGGCCAGAAGACGGTCCCACTCGTCTGACAGTTCCGATTCCGATTCCCAGCCGGAGTCTCCAGTTGGAGATGAGGGAGTGCCACTTCCTCTAGCAAAGAAGCCGCTGACGATGAACGGCGACAACCATGCGCCAGTTAAGCAGTCCGTTGTTCCGGCTTCGACTTCTCCGCCAAGACCCATTTCAGAAGCATCATCTCGCTCCACGTCGCCTGCAGGCCAAGCTGAGGATTCCGGATCTTCCAACTCAGCTGGAGATCGGGAAGTCATCCGTGCTGCTTACAGAATGTCAGCGCCCCCCATCCGTGCCGGTGGTAGTCTTATCAAGAAAGAACGCATGAAGTCAGGCTATATACCACAAAGATCGACTCGCCGATATGGTATGCATGCAGGATACACTGGGCCTAAACGCAATTTCAGGACGTTCGAATACCCTTCGCACTTGGATCCTGAATCGGGGTGGAAAGGCAGTGATGGCGTAGTCCACGGAGATACCGCTGTGCATCCCGAAACTGCATACGATGTTGCCCAAGAACAGGGTGGACACGCAGCACTCGCTACCTTTTTAGAAAACTACCAAACTCCGCTGAAGATTGCGGGTTCGAGTAATCTGACAACGGTGGAGCTGCTGATCCCGGAACTGGCTGGCAGCCAAGGTTATGAATCGGGACTGTCAACCTCGAAAAAGGACGACAAGGTCAGGATCAGAGAGCAAGCAGCAAATCGCTCAGAGTTGGACATCTTCGACGACCTACTCCTCTGAGCTAAAATACTCTCTCGGCCCGTTTAGATAAGTAGGCATTTAATCCATGACAGAATCGGAGACATCTATTTAGGCACAACCTTGGTAGTTCATGAGAGCTAGGTCGTTCATGCGAGTATTTCGTGTTCCCAGGGAGTACAACGCATGCACATGATAGAGCATCAGTGTTTTTGCAGTATCGCCGGTCAATCGTAGTACCCACGTCGTTGTTTTTACTTTAGGGGACTGTTGCGTTAGAACGGTAGACCGACCCGCTACGAGCATGATAGATTACACGCAATCACTTCGACAGACTAATCACACATGCCATCGTGGCATTCGCACCTCGACAACAAGTTGGTTTGTCATGAGCATGTGTCACTCGTTTTTCCTCGATCAGCAGTATGGTATGCACTCGCTGCGACGCTGCCCTCACTAACGACTTCTGCATTGACACAATCAAATCCGAAATACCGACATTCACGCTCCGAGGTGAAATCCAGCATGTTCTCATCTCTCCTAGGTGGCTCGAAGGAGTCTAGCGCCGCATCGTCAAGCAGCGCAGAGCAAGGCAGCACGAGCGGCGAACTTCATCCGCCTCACGAACGTCTTTCAAGCCCAGAATCGACATTTGGCCCTCTGTCCAAGCAAGATACAGAATGGCACTGTGCTGGTGCCTTTGCTGCCGAGACGCAGACGTTCTACGCCTTTACTGGAGGCAAAGACCCAAAGTTGATCATGTGTCAGGTCATCCATTCTGGAGTTGGGTAAGTGGGCTGCTTCTTGGCCACTGGGGCCATGCTTGATATGATGGAGCTGCCGAGGCTGAGTCTGATCTCTTCTGGTGATGCTCTGTTCCTTGAACGCTTTCCTCGCTCTTTTCGTCCTCTTCGAATTTGTTACGCAAATGTCCGTGCATCTGCCTTTACTTGGCTACCCGCGATGTGTGAATGCGCTACTGGCATTGAATATCGTTGAATGTCTAATTGTGGACTATCAGAATGTGGTACCCTCAGATCAACTTCAATTTCCGTTTGTACGACCCAGCTACTGGCAAACGAGAGTGGCGATCCGCAAACGTGTCAGGCTTTACGACACCTGCACCCTCCAAAGGCAACACTACCTACGACAAGCGTTCGGTCAAAGCCGACCAGTTTACCATCTTGGTTGATCCTGCTCATCCAGATACCTATACCATCGAAGGCAAGTACGATGCCGACACGGATGTATCGCTCAAGTTTAAGCGTATGGAAGGGGCTCCCGGCTTCAAGCTAGGTAGCGGACCGAAAGGTGGCTTGACCTATTTCGGTGCTGAGAAGGCTACGAGCGGAAGCAAAGATGGTTCTCCGGATTATGCAGCTGGAGCGGATGGATACGTGGTTCATCGCTTCTGGCCAAGATGTGTCGTGTCTGGAGTGGTCCGAGTAGGAAAGGAGATCATCTCGCTCGATGCTGCGGATTCAAGAGGCATCTTCATCCATGCTATCCAGGGTATGAGAGCCAACCTGGTAGCTGCCAGATGGAACTTCGGTTACTTTAGCTCCACCGATGAGAAGGACGGTGTCAGTTTGATGATGATGGAGTTCACGACCACCTCAAGCTATGGCAGAAAGACAGTCAATGTTGGCAGCGTTGTCGTCGGCGATCAGTTGGTGGCTGTGGTTGCAGATGGCACAGCTACGCACTTGGAGAACGAACAGGAAGACACCGATACAAGCTACCACGCACCCGGCAAGATTCACTGGAAGTGGGCCAGCAGTCGCTCGCTCCTGCCGTCCTCGGGCTCAGGGGAGAACAACACAGTCTCGGCTGAGATCCATCTCGATCTACAACCTGAAGGGAGCTCCCCTGCACCAGCTGGCGCTGCTCCTGCACCAAGACAGTTCAGAGGGCTCATCGAGAAGATCGATTTCCTGGCACACATCCCCTACGTGGTCAAGAAGGTCATCTCGTACGTCGCTGGCACGAAGCCTTACATTTACCAGTTCATGAATACTACGACAGCTGTGATTGAGCTTCCTTCAAGCGATGGAAAGGAGACGAGACGGTTGGAGGTGCCAGGTACGATGTTCAACGAGGCGACTTTCATTTCATCATAGGATTGTAGACATTCTCACGGCTGTTTCGCTGCATTGCTCTCGCACTTCGCATACCTATCCATCGTAATATCACAGGTCTTGAGTATTGAGATGCCTGTCTGCCGTAGTCCTCTGCCTTTCCTGTACATGCCTTTCCTGCACATGCCTTTCTCTTCCAGCTCTGCGGCGGCTGAGTTTACAAGATTCGAGCTCTGGACCACGAATGCAGCAGAAGGTAGCTGACCACCCAGACCGCTCGTCGGCGATACAGATGGATAGCCGCGTCCGAAAGCCTTGCTTGCATCGCAGTGCCACCAGTTTCCAGCAATGCATAGCAATGTCCCCGATCATGCTGGGCGCCATGATGTAACAAGTCACGACAACGAAAACAGCATTGCTGCATGGAGGTTTGCCTCTCTCGCTCTGCACCGTAGACCACATCGCACTACACAAGAACACATCCAAACGCGAGCTCCACTGCCTGCCTCTGCACTCGAGTCGTTGCAGCAGCGTGGCCCCACCCTGCGCGCGTCAGGACAGGAAAGAGTGAAGAGCGATTTGTTGTGACACATACCCACTATACAGCAGACAGGCCAAGATGGGCGTCACAGACCATGCCTATGGCGAAGGTTGGAGGTGAGCGTCTGCTCTGCGGTAGCCCGGCTGCGTGCTGGAATCTACCCGGTCACGTCAGGCAGCTGTCATGTGCACGAGGCTGACATTGGGTCTCCACCCTGCGACTGCCAGCGAACACCATGTGCGGCTTTCCAGACAGCATTGACTTGCTGCATGGGGCATCAGGCTAACGGACGCATTGCGCTGCCCTCTCAGAAAATCCCGACTGTCTCTGAGTTCCGGCAGCTTCAGAAGGAGAGGTATAAAGGTGAGGGCATATCCCAGTCTAGCCAGCCTTTACCTTTGCAACTGTCGCTAGCAGCAATGCAAGCTGACGACAGATGATCCCTGCGTTTCAGAATCCGACGACAGAGCAGTCAGGCTAGCCCACCAAGCCGACGAAGACTACGTCGACACCGAAGCGTATCGCAAGGAGAACCAGCCTTCCGCCACTTCGGCGCCATCTGCCTCAGAGACGGCACCGGGTCGAGGTAAAACCAAGCAAACAGGAGATGGCGGCTACAATACAGCTGATACACCGCCAGAGCCTATTGTAGGGGGCCCACAGCGATCTGGTCAGCAGAGTGAGGATTTAGATGATGTAGAGGGAGATTTGAGCAACATACCAAGAGAAGATGGGCCAAAGTCAGGTAAAGAGGAGAAGGAGGAAGCTATGAAGAAAGCCCAGACGGCTGGACAGAAGTCAAACAAAGTCGAATACAAAGGGTGAGCTTACTGACACTTTGACACTTCTGCCTGTGTTGGAGAGAGCTAGACTAGAACTGATCTGTACATCGACAGCGAACGAATTGTAAAAGATCCCGTTACTGGTCAGGTATGCTTCCTTTGGCTATTTCACGACGAAGGTTTCTCGCTCATCGGTTTGCGCTCCCATGTTAGGATGTTATCGTCAAAGATGCACAGGAGAATAGTACGTTCATCAGGCCAACCACCTGTTCAGTGAGACATTGACTGGTATTGCTCCCTACACAGCATACGATATTGACCGACTTGATCCGAATGTCAAGGATAAGACTGGTCCATCTCTACAGCCACCTCCACGCAACAAGCACGCCTATGACGTTCTGCATACATCACCTTCTCCAGCTTCCCCTACCAACATCCTCCTACAACCTTTCCCTGCCCCAGTAGAAGCTAGTACATTCAATAATATGCGCACGGCCTTACACACCATTTCAGCTGGCGTCGGGGCAGGATGTGCGCTTATCTGGTTCTTGGTAGCTTTCCGAGCTGGGTTCTGGGCCTTTGTCATTCGAACATCGTTACTATCTACGCTTGCAATCGGCACGTTCATAGCATGCGGTTTAATCGCCAACAAGGTGGAAAAACACATGGAACAAGCGAGGGTTGAAATGCATCGCAAGAGGGGCTTGAACCATACCCCTCCAGTGCCCGAGTCTACGGAATGGCTTAACGCTATGCTTGCTGTCGTCTGGCCGCTAATTGATCCCGCACTATTTACTTCGGTTGTCGACATGGTGGAAGACATCATGCAGGCTTCTCTGCCTAAATTCGTAGACGCCATTCGCATCTCGGATCTCGGACTCGGCAACAACCCTTTCAGGATTGTTGCCATTAGAGGACTGCCCGATCAACAGACAGATAAAGACTATCCTAAAGAGGAATGGATTTTCAGAGCTACACCTTCCGAATCTCAGATGCCATACGATGATGCCGCACCAAATTCCAGAGGTGGAAAGAAGGTGAGCTGCATCCGATATGACATTGTTTGATCCAGCTAGAGCTAAACTAAAATCAACGAACGGCAGAAGACGGGTGGTGATGCCACGACAGTCGACAACACGGATGGTGCGGCTCAAAACAAGGACAAGACGGAGAAAGCTGTTCAAGCCAAGAAGAAACAGCCACAGCAAAGCATGAACGATGTCGACAAGTCTGAAGAGGAGCTCGATCAAGCAGGCGACTATGTTGTAAGTTTCCAAGGTATACAGTATGTGGCGCTCGGGACTGAAGTCTGCATTACAGAACTACGAAATTAGTATGGTCTACCAATCTAGCCCCGGCAAAACTATGGGGAAACGAGCCAGTAACATTCACCTGCTCATCCAATTCTTCCTCGGTGCTGTATGTCCCTGTCTTTGTCTCTTTATTACCAGCTTCAGAATCTGATGCTTGGTTTACCCATATAGTATGACTGGTTCCACGTTCCAATCCCAATTTGGATCCAATTCGAAGGCCTTGTCGTTACAGCTCGAGTTAGATTGCAGATGGTCCCGCAGATACCTTATGTTCGCAACGTAACTTTTACATTGATGGGTGTACCAAAGGTGCAACTGTCTGCCATACCGATGTCTAAGATGGTAGGTATGACTGTCAATCTAGTATGAGAGCAAGCTCGCTAATCAGCTTGTTGGGTTCTATCTAGCTACCAAACGTTCTCGACTTGCCTCTCATCTCAAGTTTCGTTCAGAGTAGTGTTGCTGCTGCAGCGAACGAATACGTTGCTCCAAAGAGCATGACCCTTAACCTCGCGAGTCTCTTAACGGGAGATGGAATCAAGAAGGACACCCTCGCTCTCGGCATCTTTGTCATCACCCTGCACCATGCCGAAAATCTTTCATCGCAAGATAACAATGGCAAGAGCGATCCATACATTGTTCTCTCTTACGCTAAGTTTGGCAAGCCCTTGTACTCGACCAGAATCATTTCCGGCGATCTCAATCCTGTCTGGGAGGAAACTGCTATCCTTCTGTTAACTTCCGATGAAATCAAAGCTGGAGAATCCCTGTCCATTCAACTTTGGGATAATGACAAGTGAGTTTTACTTAACCGTAACAGCCGTATAGTAGGCTAGCAATTGCTGACTTGGGCTATTCAGGATGTCGGCCGATGATTTGGTTGGAAGAGTCAATGTCCCCTTGTCCGAAATCATGGAGAACCCAGGTCATACAACAAGAAGAACCGACGCTCTTATGGGCTTCGAAGATGCTGACTCGATGTCGGGTACACTGACCTGGTCGGTCGCTTATTACGAGAAAGTGAAGCTCGACCGGAGCCTGAAAACTGAAAAGGGAACTGCTCAAAACGAACCAACTGCTCTTGCCGACGAAGGAACGGAGCAGAAGCCTACTCCTGCAGATACCAAAGAAGAAGCTGATGCCCTCCACATTCCACCTCGCAAGGATCTCAAGTCTGGTATTCTGTCTGTTATAATTCATCAAATCAGCCAGCTTGAAAGGCAAAATCTCAAAGGTGCAAGTGGCAAGAATGCAAAGCGAGAAGGTGCTGCAGGACAGGATACCGATGCTCCTGAGGAAGAAGGACCGAATCTGCCAAATTCTTATTGCGAGATCTACGTGAACGATAACATGATCTACAAGACCAGGACTAAGATGTATACCTCTATGCCTTTCTTTGAAGCTGGTACAGAGGTCTTTATCCGCGACTGGACAACCGCCACTGTCAGAGTTGCCGTGCGCGATGCCAGGTAGGGCTTCTTGACAAACAAAGCTATGTGAACGAGACAGGAGGCTGACTTCACGGACCTAATGATGATAGGCTGCGGGAACATGATCCACTGCTTGGTGTCGTGTCCATGAAGCTCACAGACGTTCTATCAGGCAGCTCGCAAAACACTTTAACTGCTTCGTAAGCTATTACGATTCGTATAAGTTACAGGCGATGAAGTGGCAAGTACTGATTTGATGATGGATAGCTTGGTAGAGGGGGTAGGCTTTGGTCGCGCAAACATTTCGGTGCTCTTCAAGGCTGTTGATGCGAGATTACCAAAGAACATGCTTGGCTGGGAAACTTCTACAATCGAGCTGCTGTCAGATATAACATTCGACAACACTGAAGGAGAAGAAGATTATTCTACAAAGAAGCTTTTGCTGCATACAAACGATGGTAAACAGAAGATTTCGTCCAAGTTTGCCACTTCGGAAGATCACAAGGTCACATGGGATATCGGCGATGAAGACATTCGTCTACCTATTTACAATCGTTTCACAAATGCGCTCTACTTTGAGTTGGGCGGCACGAATCCGCTGAACCCCCTTGACACTACACCGGATGCGATTGGAGTTCTATGGCTTCGCGATCTTGTCGATGAGGAGGAGAAAAGGTACGTCCATATGTTCCCGGACACCGTTCGACTGAGTAGTGTGGCTGAAGCTCTGTAATCCAGTATTCGGATCCCAGTTATCAAGGGCGACAATATGCCCGTGCTGAGCAAAAACTACCTGAACGAGCAAATGCTCAAGACGCATCCGCATAAAGTGATTGGCTACATCACGTGCACCATTAGGCTTGACCCTGGTCTAGTACGCTATAACATGAAAGTCCCATCCTTTGATACCGGGATGCTGACATTAATTTCAGGATCCGGACCACGAATCGATTGCACAAGAAACCAACGCTAACCGTCATGGTTTCGAAGTGTATGATCACTTGGAAGGACAAGCAAAGGTAGCAGAGGAGAATGCGCATGCTGATGACGATGGTGTTGTCGATAAGAAGGAGAAGAAGCAGATGGAGAAATCGCACAAGAAAGCTCTGGAATCGCGCCACAGAGGGTATGAAGAGGTCCGCAAGCATCTGCTGGCACTTACTGACATGAATTTCCTGCAGAAAAATGCAATTGTCAGCTGTACGTACAATTGTATGGATGAAGGATGGTCTTAAAGCACGAAAGAACGCTGTGAAAGGCAAGTTGCCAGGTCAAGAAACCGCAAGAGAGCCACATATACAGAGTGAGGTTTAGGCGGTCTACACATCGCTCGATGCGCCTGTCAATGTAAAGTACCCTGAACTTGAGCCTTCAGCCCTAGCTCTGTCATACACGATTTCTTTTAAAGTGCTGCTCTATGTCTAGTTCCTGCTATCAGATATTTACGCACACTGATACGTACAGTACAAATTCAACGATCATGTCCATGAGTTTTGCTACCGTCAAGGAGGCCTGGAAGTCTTCTAGCCGACGTCCGCTCCATGCTTCCTTCGCAGGAGATCAGCCCGCGCGGAAGACTGCCCATCTGCGCGAAGATGATCGTGAATGTCCGTCTTCGTGAGAACGCCTTCCAGCCTGCCGCGTCTGGTAAGGAGAAGGTACCGAAGACCCTATGACATTTGCGCCATCAGCTTCCACTTGCAGAGATTTTCGCTCGGCCACGATTTCATGCCAACTGACCATGCGTTGGAAGAGATGCACGGCGATCTCAGCAGGACTATTCACAGTTAACGTCATTGGTGTCTGATTGGTCCACGGTGCCAAATCGAGTACACCGGCTTGTTCGGTATTACCGTTGTCGCGACTGCCTGGATTCGAGCGCGATACGAAAGTACAGCGTGTAGTCCCAAAAGTACCGTGACCTGCACGAGCTTGGTCTACAAAGGTCGAAGGGGTTAGCCGAAGCTCGTCCGCTTAAGGCACCTTTGACTTACTTAGCGCAGCCATCAAATCGTTGCGGACGATATAGCCGCAAAGTACCTTGTCTTCAGTTGAAGACACGATTGGGTAGCCGCGATAGTTGTGTTCTTTGATGAAATCTTCCAACTCGTGCACAGTCCAATCCGATTGTCGTAGGGTGACAATATCGTCCACGGGCGTCATTATATCGCGAATGAAAGCCCCGTCGCGTCTGTACTCTATTTTCGGATCGAGGAACGGGTAGGATCGCAGTTTGATCCAGCTTTCGTAAATGCCATCCCTTGCGAGGAAGTCTCCCGTGAACTGAGGAACGGTTCATTTAGCACGGATCGTAATTGAAGCAGCTGGGACTCACCTTGCTAACCATGATAGCAATCATGATAGACAAGACGCTCGTCACCGCTCCCGTCAATTCGAAGAAGACGACGGTCAAGCTGATTGTCATGCGGGTCACCCCACTTAAGACTGCGGCTGCACCAATCACAGCGTATATAGTAGGCGATACACACGGTCCATCGGCTGGACATCCGGAGAAGAGGAAGAACAGAGGATAGCTTTGCTGAAATGACGAAACGAGCATGCCCACTGCACGGCCGATGCAGCTTCCTATGGCGATGGAGGGCAGGAAGATGCCCGCGGGAACTCTCATGCCGAAGGTGACTGCAGTCATCGCTGTCTTGGCAAGCGCTGTTACGACAAGCAGGAAGATTGTGAATGCTTGATTATCTCGGCTGGAAATACAAAGTGAGCACAGTGTGCAGAAAGTGCACGGCTCGCCAGAGCATGGTCGCTTACTCGCACAAGCCGTACGGATCGTTGGTACAGTCAGAGAAGAGGCTCTCCACTAGCTCCGTGGTGGGGATCCTGTCGGGGTGCCTACTTAGATATGCCGATGATATCGCACGATCACAGATCTTACCTAGCATAAACAATAAGATACGATGCTAAAGCTGAAAGCAAAGCCACGATAGCCACTTCGAGGATGGGGCTTCGTGACAGGTCGCTTGCGCGGAATTTAGCATATGCGATATTCAGACGAACGAAATAGTGTCCGAATACGCCTCCTATCACTCCAAGGAAGACGAAGGGAATGAGCTCGAAGCCCCGATAGACTTGAGATGCCGTGACTTGGAACAGGACCAGCCTGATGACATGTAATATTAGCAATCTGGCTCCGAAAACATCGGAAGCTACTCTCTTCGCCCACCTTCCTGTACCGTAAGGGTCTATGTACTGCAAAGTCACCGCTGCTACAATAGCGCAGACAAAGCTTTGCCACAGTACGGTATCGGGAAAGAATGAGGACAATTCTTCTCTATCAATCCAAAGCACGGGGTTTATCAGCTTGAAGGGATCATCCGAGCTTACGTATGACGCTTACAGGCTGAAAAGAACTCCCCCAAGCGGTGCACCGAATGCGACTGATATGCCTGCTGCGGCTGCTGCAGACAGAATCTCGCGTTTTCTCGCTGCAGCAATGTTCGTTAGCATAGTGTGGCCGGTTCTCTGTCCAACTTACCCTCATTGTCCCGAAATAGTGCGAAACGGTTTGCTACTACAGAACCGATGGAGCAAGCGATATGGACGAGCGGTCCTTCATTGCCCAATGATAATCCAGAGGCTACTGCCAAGGTCTGTAACGTGCATTGGTCAGCGTGAGCTAACTTATGTCCTCTTCGCCGCGTCTCACAAGACCGAGTGCCTTGATGACCAATGTCCAAGACGACAGGAAACCTTGGAGGATATACCCATTGAGGATAGTCTTAATTTCTGGGCATCGCTTAAATAGGCTTAGCAGGAACGTCACTTCGCTTAGCATGGACAGTTCTTACCGGGTATACCGGTGTGGAAAGCCTGAGGTGCGTAACTCTGTACGAGAACTGCAGAGCATGTCGCAAAGCCCACACCAGATGCCAGATACAGGAGGTACGGGACTATGGCACGCGCTGGACGAGCCCGTAGTCCGAATAAGTCCGCCCATGGAACCCAGGAATAGCAAATCTCATCAGGCTGAAGGGAATCCGAAATCGATGAAACCAAAAGTTAGAACAGGTGTGGCTGCGAAAACAAATGAAGAATAGCAACATACCTCGAGACCTGCGCAGCAGGCAGCTTCACTGAGGTAAAAGTCGGAGGGACAGACTCCTTGCCGAAGGTCGCTGCGGCACGTTTCAGCTGCAGAGCTAGGGAGACGACCCGCGAAATAGCAGTTGCACACCTTAGCCATACCGTCACGATTGCCAAGAAAGCAGCCAGTATTCCGGTCAAAACGCCAGTAATCTAGACAACCCTGCGTAAGTGGCTTTTTATCTTGTCTTCAGGACTTCTACTGACTGTAATGACGAGCCATGGCGCGGCCGTATTCCACAGTTTTATGCCGACACCCTCCAGACCGCGCTGGCGTTTCAGGCGTAGAAGTCTGAGGCGCTCTTTTGCATACTCTCGTAACCAATCAATGGTGGTGCAGTCCCCGTACACATCGTACTCGCTCGAGAGGTACTTGATGGTCGCCTCGTGGTCCGAGAGTGTCGACAGAAACAGCGACTCGTCTACGCCTTCATGCTCTTCTTCGCGCTTACTGTCCAGGCTGGACAACCCGAAGACAGAGGCACGCCCCTTCACGTAGTCATTGACGGCCGTAGGCGAAAATGGGAGCCTGACCATACATGCGAATCGTGCTGCGTTGGTGTCGTCTACGAGCTACTATGTGCTGCCGGAGGAATCTGGCACGTATGCAGCTCCGACGCCCGACGTGATCGGGAACAACAGAAGCAATCTCTCTGAATGCACAAGCGGGTATTCGGGCTCGCTCGCTCAAGTCTTTCTGATTCTCCACCGCTCCGAACAGGCCATTTAGACCAGACTTTCCACACCTTGCCACGGCCTGCCATTCAGATGTACATCTCTGAAAACAAAGCACTCATAACACCATAGAACGCACGGTGGCAGGACTTGCACCAAGCGCGAGGCCTTTCTCAGCCAACGGAACGCTCTATGATGAAGTGACGGGGTTCAAGTCTATCTTCTTCTTCGCTTGCCCTCTTTCTTTGAATGGGGAGATTGCGCGGCTCTTTCAAGATTATGCGAAGCATTGAAGCTGGGACGTGGGTCATAGAGCAGCCGCTTGCAAACATGAATGCAAGCCATGACAAGGTGAGGGTCCGGAGACGCCTTGGCCCTATCGCTTATGGCATGGTCAACAACACCCTGGGAGAAATATTATGATTGGCTATGGTGTATGCACTTCTCGCCTTGAGCATGGTTGGTTTGCGTTAATCAGCAAGATCGACAAGCACGTATGCATGCATAGGAAGCATGCCACAGGGTTGGACGCGTCATCCCCAACTATTGGAGATTGTGGGCCGCCCCATGACTGGACAGTCCGCCCATTTGTGATCGTGCCGCCGGCGTGTCGACTCGTGGTTAGCGTAATATAGGTGATAAGGCTTACTGCAAGAGCTACAGGAACGTATAATCGTGTGCGACCGAAAATTATGGTGTTGTTACACGATGTCTAGGGAGCTAGATAGGCCAAACTAGAAGCCAGCATAACCTCCATCTACATCGATGAGTTCTGGATGTGATGCACCCCAAGTATCTAGGATATGGTTGCCCTCTTTGTTACTTGTCTTCCAATTCTCTTGCTCTTGTACAGCAGCAACGGCACGATTGGGGTCAGCTTGGAAAGCTCGAGCGATTCTCTCAAATACACCGTTCTTGACTTGCTTCTTCGATGCTAGCTTTTGCCAAGCTTCGGCGTCCGACTTCTGAGTGGAAGCTAGTTTCTGTCTTCGTGCAACGCGTGAAGGATGTTCATGCATTTCCTTGTCGACCTCTTCGTGGTCATTGCGACGTTTCTTACTCTTTGACCACCTAGCAGCCCATTTGGCGGCTCTGCGTTCTGCTATAGCTTTTTCCGCCATCAATACAATATCGGGATCTGGATCGGCCGCCATGATGAGTTCGTCTGGCATCTCCAAATCTCCGAGACCAGCGATGATGGGCACAGGATGAACGGTCTGAGCTGCCGTTTCATCAGTGCCAAGCATGGCTTGAGCCCAGCGGGAGAATCTATTCGCTACTGCTTGATGCTCAGGTTGTGGTGAAGCAGCTGTATCCCTGACGGATCTGACTTGCTTGCCAAGTATATTGTCTCTTTTGATGGCAGAACCCGGTTGGGTTGCGGTCAAGGATGCAACCCTCGAAACGGGTAGCAACGTCCCACATACTACAAGGACTGAGAGCGCCAAGAAGAACACAACAAGTTTCCAGCGTTTATAAAAGGCCTTTACTGTAGTTTCCCACAAACTTGTAGTGGAGACAGGAGAACTTGTGCCGGAATCGAAAGTGATTTTTGGCGAAGACGGTGCCTGTGCAGCCACGCTGGAGTGAGTCTTCGGCGAAGCTTCTGCCTTCGCGGCGTCGAGCGGGGGTGAGGTGCGTCTCTTGAGATTGGAGTATCCTCTCTTCGCCTGAGTAGTTGATCGGGGGCTGTCATGAGCCCGGGAGTCTGCATTGACAGCAAAGGTAGAGTAGCTAGTAGGAAAGCCTTCGCCAATATTCAGGCCCTCCGAAGGATTCCTGCGGTGTGTCATCGCGAACGAGCCGAAAGCCGATACTCTTGTCAAAGACTCTGTTGAGTTTCCAACCGCGTAAAGTGGACCGGTGAGGATGACTCTCTGTAGTAAAGGGTGGCGATGTAGATGTCAGTTAAAGCTCTTACCAAGGACAGAGTGAGCTGCAGACTTACGTTCTGATTCCAGTAAGACAATAGCAAAGCCGGTTCCAATACGGTCAATGTGACCAGTTCTAGCTGCGCAGTGTCGGCGTACTTTACAGAAAGCTGATGATGCGTTAGGCGGAGTGGGGAGTACTTGAAGCGTTCGAAGCTACCTAGATATATGAAGCAATGCAAAAATGCAAGTGGGCGACAATGCCAGTCAACGGCAATAGGTGCATGCAGGCGATTGCAGCAGCCTCTCCTTCTTCACATTATCTGTCCTGCATGAATTGCTCCCGAAGGAGATTTGCTGCCGAAAAGGCAATAATGGAAAGAGCCGATCGACCCGGTTTGCACCCAAGTGTGACTGAACCTTGACATGGCTCTCGTACTGCGTCAGTAGTAGTATTGACTGATTCGCCTTGTCAGTCGACCAAGCAGCTTACCTTCCCCGGCTGCATGCCCGGCAAATCGTATTCGTAGCAAGCCACCCCAGTGTGGCCAGTGGTTGCCTCATCAGGAAGGAGGCAAGCCTGACTGACTGAGTACAGATTTGCACTTTCAGTACGCCTTGGGTGATTGTCGACACGCTGAACTGTGATACTCTCGCAGTCGATACCCTCGCAGTTAGGGCTGTAGGTCACTCATGTAGCCTGCTAGTAGACAGCATGCAGACAGAAGGCAGCGAAGTACCGGTATGACAAGTCAGGCAAACTATGTACATATCCGCCTGTACTGGATTGTGTCCGATAGCGCTCTACTAGCTACATGCTTATACTATACCAGCTTCCCTCGCTGCAGTGGAAGCAAGCGACACTTTGATAACACCATGCTCGGCTTTCGTGCTTCTGTCCATCAAAGCAAGGAACTTAGCTTCCTTGATATCGTTCTCTATTGCAGCTATTTTGTCCATAGCAGCAAATGAGCCTAACATGTTTGGAGCTGCTGAATCTGAGGGTGCATTCGCATTGGCTAGGGCGGCGCTCAGGCCGCTCCGCCTTGCTGAAATTAGCGACTCGTTCGCTCGGTCGATAAGAAGCGACCCTGCGTGAATTGGGGAGGGCATTTCATTACTTGAATTCGCATTGTTGAGCACCGATGCGCGAGGGGTTTTCGGGGAGGAGTCGGGAACGGATGCTGTTTGCTTGCTGCGATGCCCGAGCGAAGGCGATCTCAGTAAGCCATGCGTTTTTCTGCCAGCTTTGGTAAGCATCGAAGCGGAAGGTGGACTTCCTGCTGCATTGCGTATACCCAAAGGTAACTCGGGGACTGGAGGAGCTAAGTTATATGCCCGCAGCGAGGTTATGTCAACTTCTGAAGAATGTCCATCCGACGAGTCTCCATCTTGCGAGATTGTCCGTGAGCGGGAGATTCCCTTTATATGCTTATCTAGGACGGTACAGTTTGTACTCAGTCATGCTTCCTGACCGAAGCTCGTCGGCTATGCCAAGGAATACTCACTGAATTGATCCGACTTGTCGCTCGACAGACTATCCTTCCTTGGTGAACGATGCAGGAAACCAGGCAATGAAATAGGAGAGGAAATAGAAAACGGATCACTAGACATTGGCTTGCCAGACGACGAATACACCGGCACTTGCGGTAAAACCTTCGCTTCATTCTTTGAGTTATCGTTGTTTTGGAAAGGGTGCCGCCATGACCTTGATGCAGACGAGGATCCTAGCTTAGGGCTACTTTCCAGATTGCGGATGTCAGAGTGGCTCGCCAGGTTTGCCTTTTCTACCGGAGGCGGCATCATGGATGCGCCACCGAAGTAGTCATGAGTCGTGTCTACAGACATTGCGCGTGCTTCCGGATTGGGAGGTTGCTCTCTAAGAGTCGGGTGAGAGAGCTTGCGAGTAATCGAGTGTAGGAATCCACCGGCGCTTGTGCTCCTCTTTGAGACGGGAGGGGCCACATGCAATACTTCGTGCGACATGCGGTCATGCAAGGGCATGTTCTTGACGATCTCAGACATTGGACTCAATATGGGAAAACCATTGGAGTCTGTAGCCTGTGAGCCTTGGATACCGCTTGCTGTCTGTGATCTTTTGCGCCTGTAGAACGATGCTTTGCGTTTGGGTGGTACCGATGTTCCTGATGCTTCAGCGTGGGCAGCAAATGCAGAGATGTGGGGCAGAGAAGAAGGCGCAGAAACCGCGTAATTCTGAACGTGTGACGATGACATCAAATTGTTATCATTGTCCTCCTGTTGATGTAAGGTTGGATACTGCTGGATAGGTTTCGCCCGGGAAGACACGCTCGAATGTGGAATTAGAGGGACAGAGGCATTTGGGTCCTGGTCCAGCCAGGCGGGTCGATGCACGAAGAGGTGCGGACGGGAGCAAGACGCAGCGGTTGGTGCATCATCCTGTTCTGAACCGGACCCTGACCCAGTGAAACCATTAGGTGTTGACCCTCTCGAACTGCTTTTATGCAATGAAAGCGAGCGCAAGTGCAGCGTTGAATTAGACAAATCAGGCTGATTACGCCAAGTGAGCTTCCTATGTGGAACATCCGAGCTAGCAACTACAGATGGTCGCTCCTTCTCCGGCTTGGTAGGACTTCCATATATCGAAGGTAAAGCTTGTTCTGGATTTTCTACCAACTCGCTCGAGGCTGGAGGTGGTGAAGATATGCATAGGCCATCCGGAGAGGGTTGTCGATTAGATAGTGATAGTGCCGGTGCACTGGATTCATACACCCCCTCGTGCAAGCTCGCCTTCGTGCTTGCGCCGGGCAGGAGGGTAGGTTGATTACGCGTGTGGGCAGCAGAATGGTTGTTGGGTGAGGATGTAATGCTAGAAGCTGTTGTTGTGGCTATGTATCTGAGCGGACGTCGAGTAGATGGAGACTGTCTGCCTCCATTCGGCGACGACGAGGCCGAAGGTGAGGCACCTATTGGTAGACTGCTATTTCGGATCTTGCGAGGGGTTTGAGGGGAACTAAGCGTGAACGGGGAACCAGACATATGCTGCTGGCTTACGATACCATTACTGTTGCTCGTCTGGCTGTCAAAGTGGAACGAGCTAGCTAGATAGTGCTGCTGAGTCGGTGCACTATTACCAGCCACGTGCCGCTGATGGTCTGAAATGTTCCTGTTCTTTTGCTCTTGCAAGTGTGGATGGCTCGTTACGTGCCCGTCTAGTGCGTGATCATTTGTTTTCCTGTAGTCGTTGTGACTTTGAGGTTGCTGCTCCTCGCACCTGTTTTCAGAAGGAACATATGATTCTGCTCGTGAACCCGCATGCAATGGCACGGTGGAAGAGCGACCGCTGGCGCTTCTGACCGGAAAGTCTGGCGACACGGCTGCGCTAGCTTGAGACGATAGCTGAATCACAGATGGCTTCGTCGCCAAAGGGAGTACAGTGTAATCTTGTTGGTCGTTTGGCATGCTTGCGAGCGGTCCCAGTGATGTGCTCGGTTGCTGATCGCCTGACTCGTCGACTTGTGCCGGAGTAACCATGTATTTGCCGTATTCTGAGCTATTATGGTGCTTGCTGTGGGTTTGCTGAGGTGGTGCAGGCTTCGAACGTAGTCGCCTAATATCGAAAATAGATGCCGTTGTGCCTGGCACTTTCACCGCGTCCGCATCCACTAAGCGCGTAGGAGACGAATCCATTTCTGGCAGGATGATGAAGAGAACGACGACATTGTGGTTTGAAGGACGCGTTGGCAGGCGGACAGGCGACGGTAGGTGAGCGAGTAAGCCCGCCGGCAGGGCGAAGCGACCCGGATGTCGATAGAGGAGGGTTGAGAATTAGGGTTCGGAGCACAGTCAGGGGAAAAAGAAAGCATGCCATGATCAGGATCGATATAGCCGTCGCCGTCGCCGTCCCGGCAGAAGTGACGGTCTGGGCAGCCGTTTTTCATCTGTGCTCCTCACCTGGCGCAGAGGGCCGTCTCTCGCGTATACGAGGCGACAGCTCCATTGTCGAAGCTCGTGGACTGTACGGGACCTGCACGCTTGATCGACGGGCCACGATCTGAGAGTGATATACAGACCGGACAGAGTAGGATGACTCTGTGGCGGAAGGCGAGCCTGGTGCACTGTTGCTGTTGCTCCCACTGCTCGGGCCGTTGCTGTGTACTGCGCTCCACGCGCTTGCCCCTGTGCCTGGGCTGTTTCTCGAGTAGGCATCGATGAGGTTGGTCTGCACGTGCGAGCGTCGACGGCGGACGTATAGAATCGAAGGAGGCACGGTCGTCAGTATTTACACCTTGACCTGACAAGGCAGGCTCCTGCCAGAGACTCACCAACGAGCTCATCTGTCTGCTTATTCCAGGCCGAGTAAGCAGACTTGGTGGGCGCGCTGCTCTCGGTCCTGCGCTGGTGGGCTGAATGGAGCCTGCGCTGATCATCGCGCTGACGCAGAGCCTGGATGCATGCTCTTGGGCGATTGCTGTTTCTTGAACCTCTGCTTGATGTTCCTCCCTAATTGCCGTGGCCATTGTGTGCTGCCTCGGCCCTGAAGGCGTTGTCTCTGATGACCGCGACAGGGGGGTTTTCTGCTGGCAACGTATGATAGCGGACGTGAAAGCACGGCAGGCTTGCGGGATGAACTAGGGAAAGGGTGTCGTGAATAAAGTGTGGGCATATTCTATACTGTACATCACGTATGCTTTTCAGGCTCCTCAGGTGCTTTTCGAACTATCGACGTCAACCTTCTCCACACAAGGCTGTAGCTTTCTCTGTGTTTTTGTTACAAAATTGCTTGTGTTCAGTACCCGGTGGTGGCAAAGTGTCCGAATTGTATGCATACTACACTGTAGAGGGCCACGCACAGCGTAAAGTGCGCAGCTTGCCCTTGCCTAAAGGTTGCAGTAGATAAGATACTGCTAATCATAGCAGCCTGCACGCAGGTTGGTAATATTCGAGTTGTTCTCAAGAGGATATATCGCTCTCGGGCATAAAAACGGTCCTCCCATAAGAAGATCAAAAAGGCGTGGTTTGAGCTCTGAGCCATGCATGCATAGAACTGGGTGCAAAATAGATCGTCTCGCTCTGCAGGGTGTAACTACTATCCTGGTGCAAATCTCCATTAGATCGACGAAGAAAAACAGGGGCGATGGGCAAAAAGCTGCCAGGGGCCAAATGAAATGCCTCGAGAGTGGTTCGAACACTCGACATTACGCTTTCAGGTGACTTCAGGCGTACGCTCTCCCAACTGAGCTATCGAGGCCTGGTACTGATGCTTGTACTTGATGATCAGAAGCTCAAATGCAAAACATATATCTAATAAATGCAGGTGAGTCCGAAATTTTCAAAAATTTTTACACTGTGCGCCACAAACACGACACCTAGCGAGATGTGCAAATCGGCTCGAACGACAGCAAGTCGAGGKGTATTCACTAGTTGGAAGTTCTAGTCATATCTTACTCTTACACATAGTCATTGGCTATATTACAGGAATAGCCTGAGCCTCATTGAATCGTCATGTACCAGATTCAGGGCATCGACAAGTCAGTCGACATAAGCCTGGAGACACCGAAAGATCCTACACCAAGTCAAATAGCTAATGTACATGATTGATTAGTCTATCAACTATCGTCTATCATTAGTCGCTTCTGTTGATGGTAATCCAGCATGTTGAATCCAAAAAAAAACAAAAAAACACATCTATCATTAGTCGCTTCTGTAAATTGCAATGCAGAGAGTACAGCATTGCGCTTGCGTTCCCGGGATGTCTATCAAGCAATTCAGCTCTGTCAAATCCAAAAATAGAAAGAAAGTGTTACAAACAAGACTTCAATCATAAAAACATGCTTCAAAACCTGAGACCTCAGTCTTACGAGAGCCTACGCACAGCCTTTCCTCGTGTAACTATCTATGATATAATATAGCGTTTGTCTCGTAGCGTTTGTCTGGGCTTGGTTGTCTACGACTTCCACTATGCAATTCAGATATGAATACAGAACGCTAAAATCGAAATTGTCCGTCTGACCACCCGACGCTTAGCTTGGCCTTCCATAACTTGACAAGTGGAGCAAACGGCCGAGACAGGCAGCCAGAAGCGACGGACAGTTCTAATATATTACTTTGATTGCACTTGTATATTGAAGAACAACAGCTATGACAGGAGGATGGCCTGAATCGGTGTATCCTGTTAGACGCTTCTTGAAGTGCGATAAAGGATGTTAGACCCGAAAGAGCCAGTCGACAACGCTCCGGAAGTACCAGACCTAGCTTGATCTGTTCAGCTACTGGTGAAGGGCACTGTTAAAATCGTCTGCTACTAGCAGTAACTGGTCTCTTATGTGTATTAATGGCAAGCGTCTACTTCAATGAGAATATAGATATTGTGTTCAGCTCTGCCTCTGTCTCTCGCTATGTGTCTGTACTATCTGTTATTGGCCTAAATGGTAAATTTGAAGGAGAAGAAGAAGAGGACGAAGAGGAGGAGGAGAAGGGCATACTGGGCGGCCGTTCTTTGACTTTCCTTTCTGTTGACTGCCGAACCTAGGCCAAGTCTTAACCAACCAAAAACCCTGTCTGTTGCAGTTATACAAACAGAAAGTCGTGTCGGCCCCGCGGTAGGATGGTCGCTATGGGCGAGGTGATGGTCAAACACACCTTGGGCGTTCACTTCAGCACTCCGATGTGAAAGGTCTTACTTCCAATGATCACTGTGAAGACATGCATGCGTATCAGTTTTCTGGCAGACTTTGAGTAAGTAAAGGTGACAAGGTCAAGGCCCATATGCCCGCTTATTTGACTGACAAGGACCTTCCTAGGTAAAATCTTAGAGTTATACACGTTAGATGATGTTGTATGCTCCACCAAAGCCGAACAACGGAAGCTAGGCAACCTTCTGAAGTTCCGGCTGGAAACCCGCCCTCGATTTTAACGGCAGAAGAATCGGTTAAGTATTCCCCCGCTATGTGTGGAAGTATGGTGCAGCGTTATGGTCCAACGCTTTGAGTCGGTGAGGCAATTGGGCCGTCTGATGTTCTTCCTCGCCTGGCGAAAGCAAAATCTCCACTTTCTTGTTGTTCCGGCGGCGTGTCTTTAGCATACCAACATGTCCCATCTGGAAGGGTACGGCTCGCTATACGGCTCGCCGCTAGTGTTACGGTATCCTCCAGAACCCCAAGCAAGACTATGACTCGAGGGAGTCTCGATCTTGTGGCAGCCCCTGAAGCGCACAGACTGAAGGTTGAACCATATGTAACGGTGGCGTAGCAGTGCACTGCAGTTGATGTGCCAGACAAGCTAAATCACTATATGCATGCAGACCGCACTGAGATTTGTGGCCTGCCCTTCCAGGCTTCCTCATTTTGATGATTCACTGATAGTTCTCAGGCGTCGTGCTTGCTGTTAGTCACCATCAAAGCTTCGCTCACATTGCTCTTGCCATTATGTGGTGCCAGCTCGCAGTGCCAAAGCCTGAGTGCAAAGTTTCGGGATAAGGTCCATTCGATATTCACCATGATTTTCTGAACGGGAAGTATCCGGATCGAAGTATATATGAGATCTGGCAGCAGAATTGTTCACGTAGTTGTGTTTAGTTATAAGCCCAGAGCAGTGCAGTGGTAACGAAAGTTCCGTATGTTAGGGCAAGAGTTGCACTAAGGCTTCACGAGCGATACTGTAGTACAACTCCTGCATAACTAGAGACAGACGATATAGAGTGTTAGGCGTATAGAGCGCTTCTTCTGCAAATGACCGACCAGATAGGTTCAAGCCTCTCTGTAGCGTCCATTACGGAGAATCCGCCGTTAACCTGTTATCCTATGGATTCCCCATAGATTTCAGGCTTGGAGCTATGTATGGGGAGGGCTGCTTCGAGTTGGCCGGTCTCGCTGACCTCAGGGATGCCTTATTCTGGGTAATACCGGGGTTCACCCGACTCTGAGAGAGGACAAAAATAGGCCGTTCCTATGAGCCACGCAAGGGGAGACAGGAGGCCTTACTTGTTAGCAAGGTGACACGATCCATGCAAGTTCAGTCCTGGTCATTTTCTCGATGATGTCGGTTCCCGGTTTATTACTGCAGACATTGTAGTATGTAGTTTTGCGCGGCTGGTTCCACAGAGTAAGCTAGCTTCTAGAACGAATTACTGGGATGAGTTCCACAATGCAGAGCAATTCTAGCTTAATACCATCACCAGTCTCGGGTTGAGCAGAGTTGGCCCATTGCCTAGCCACAAGCACGATCGCCTCCGCTTTGCATGAGAAAGGTGATATGACAGAGGGCTGCTATTTCCTCGGACCTCGTCAGCGATCTATGCAGTCCTGCAGCCTGACCAATAAACAGGCCGTGCTACCTCGTCTAGCTTAACCCATCAGTCGGCGAGGGACGTCAAGTGCTTGAACGATGGACGAAAACAGCGAAAATGCGAGCCCACACAGCGGCGCCGCGAGCTTAGCCAACGGGGCCTACAGCGGAGACGTGCCAAGCGCGGGCAGCGGGAGCACCAGCACTCTGGGACCGAACAACATGGCCAATGGGGTCTATGCTGCGACGGGGCCGAAGCCAGGCGGCGCAGTGAATGCAGCAAACGGCGCAGCTGGCGCGGGGGGGAACACCTCGACGGGGGGTCCAGGTGCTCCAGCAGCTTCGACGAATGGCGCAGGCGGCGGGGCCCCGGTTGGCGGCAAGGGTGGGTGGACTCGCCTTCTGTCTGTATACACAAGCTTGCTGACCAACGAGCGCCTCTCTGTATTGCTCTGGGCCGCCTCTCCGGGCTGTTTTGGATGCGATCATCTCGTGCAACACGCTTCGAAAGGCTTCAACACGGCTACCGCGAAACGCTCAAGGCTGGTGGGCGTACCTCCTCCAGTCTACAGCCCTCTAGGCGCTTCAAGTCCATCGATGTCTAGTAACGCAAACTCCTTCGCCGGGTCGAGCGGTTCAGCCTCGTCTTCAGCTACCACGACCCCTTCAGCCAGCCCACAGTCGTCTAACATCCATCTGCCCAGCACTAATAGCTATAGCGCTCCGCAACAGTCGTACAACTCGGCGCCAAACGCAACCTCGACTTCGATGTCGCCTCAGCTGCTGTACCCTGCTCTGCACTTGCACCCTCTCAATGACACGTTCATTCCGAAACAGATCTCTCTGTTCCCTCCAGGTCCACACAATAGAGTCAAGATAGGCAGACAGACCAATGCAAAAACAGCACCTGCGCCTACCAACGGCTATTTTGATTCCAAGGTCCTGTCTAGGATGCATGCTGAGGTGTGGGCGGAGGGAAACAAGGTGAGAACGCGTAAACTGAACCGCCTACAATGATGTTAGTGTAATGGTTTTCCCTTGCGCAGGTTTATATAAAAGATGTCAAATCCTCTAATGGCACCTTTATCAACGGCGAACGTCTATCACCCGAAGGTGTCGAGTCCGATATTTTTGAACTGCACAATAACGACATGGTGGAGTTTGGCATAGACATTACTTCTGAGGACGCCAAGACAATTGTGCATCACAAGGTAGCAGCTCGCTGCTTTCTCGTCATGAACGCCGACGACGCGGTCTCTGCATCGAGGGATTTCGCCAATTACTACCGAGACCTCGGCGAGTCACCTATGCACCGTCGACCTGGGATGGGCCCGAACAAGGGCGGCATGTCAGGTTCAGGAGTGAATATCGACCAGGTACTCAGTCGCTTGCAGGTTCGTACGCCATGACCCAATGCTCTACTTTTTGTAACTCATACTGCTCTGTCACAGACGGAATTGCAAAAGTCGCGCGATACCGGCGCAGATTTGGGTAGTCTGACCAGCACTATTGGCGAAATACACGACACACTTGGGGGCAACTTACCTGCTCCTCCTGTTCCCGCGTATCGAGTTCCACCTTACATACCAGGTGCAGCCAATGCACCTCCTCCTCAGCAGCCAGCATTGCAACAATCGCAAGTTCAGACTCAACAACTACTTACGAGCCTCCAGACTCAATTACAAGAGACGCAGAATGCACTCAATGGCCACGTGGAACGGATACGTAATCTGGAGGGACTTCTCGATGAGCAAGAGCGGATGCGCACAGAGCTTAAAGAGGTCAAAGAACGCATGGAAGAAGCTCGAGTAGAGTGGGATCGCTTGCGAGAAGATCACGACCAGGGTCGCATCGCTTTGACCCAACACGATGGCGATTCAGACGAGAAGGACAATCCTCACGAGGAAGAACTAGACAATGAAACCAGGACCATCCGCTTAGACGGAAATGACGCAGCGGTCGTTTCGAGCGAGAAGGTCAAAGAAGCATGGGAAAGCCCGGGTTCACGGGACAAGAGCGACAATAACGGCGCGAAGCCTATGCTAAACGAAACAAGCAGCATCGCCGCAATCCAGGCTCGGCTGGAGCAGGAGAATTCAGCACTTTCCCAACGGATGGAAGCATTGTCAAATGAGCTAGCCGCAGCGGCTCAGCTATCTTCTTCGCTGAAGTCCCAGTATCATGAAGCTGCCGAGACCATTCGTGGTCTCGAAGTCAAAGTCAACACCCTCGAGAAAGCTCTACAATCCCAACGATCAGATCCTGGCGTAGAGAAAGCGGTCCTCCACGAGGCTGGAGGAGTTTCTTCTCCTAAGACAGCCGAACATAATAATCAAAGAGATGACATTTTGCGTGAAGTTGAGAGCCGCTTCACGCACTGGAAGAAAAGCTTCGAAGAGGCAGTGCAGAAGGAGCGACAAGGGTGGGAGGAAGAGCGAGAACAGCTACGCATGACATTATCACGATGGGAGAAACGCTCAGAGACTCTACAACAGACTCAACATGTGAGTACGAATGCTTCCGGTAGCCGGCGCAAGCGGCGTGGTAAAGCTTCCACAGTCGGCACATCGTCAGAGGAGACAAGCGATAGTCAAGAGGAGACAGGAGACGGCGAAGGAAGTGTCTCACCAGCGACAGAGGAAGAGACAGCTTCCACAAAACCAGATGAAGAGGCTTCGCTTGCTGCAGAAGGTGTAATTCCAAAGCGTCCCCGCTCCCGCAGGCGCAACTATAGGAGTGGTGAAGCCGCTAAGGCAGCTAGACGTGCAGCAGCCAAAGCGGGAAGTCACATAGCCGCGGACGGTGATGCTTCACCGGATAAGAAGGATGGCGGATCAGCTCTCAGAAGACGTCAGTCTTGGATTCCGTTCTCGCGGTCATTCCATAGTGCCGGCCAAGGCGACCACCTAGATGACTCAGCAAGCACTGCTGCAAAGAAACAGCAACAGCGCAAGCGCGAAGGTGCCACAGTTATGGATGTAAGTAGTATTCCCGCCAATCCTTGCCTTTCTCGCGAAGCTAAAGTTCTCTACATTCCCGTCAGCACCCTGCTTTGCCAATTGTATCGGCAGCAGGAGTTCTCGTTATCGGTTATTTAGCCTACACTGCGATTATACAACAACAGAAATAGCCAGTTTACGTTTGATCTGAAAGATTTAAGCTTCTTCATAGGGATAACCTTTACCGTTTCACTCTCAGCTATCGTTTCGTAGAGTCGGCATTCCGGAATGTCAGCTTGCGCCCGGCATGAGTATCACATTCTGCATCATAACTGGTTGCATCCGCACGTCGCGATGTCATATGCCCAATCGCTACGGGGCGTATGGGCATTGCGTATATAGTGGCTTTACCCCTCGTCTACTGGGCTTGCCGCCAGCCTGAATCACTCAGGCATACCATGCAGGCTCTTACCAGCCCGAGAGGCCGTGGTGTGCGAGTACACGCATTGTCATGGAGTCGCCGCAATGTGTGGGCTTTGTGCCGGCATCATTCGTCGTCATCCTCGTATTTTGTTGTTTTCACATCACGGACGCCAATATTCGGCAGACTCGTCCGATTGGCCAATTGCCATTTGAGGACTGGTACATCCTCGTCGTATATAGGCTTGATGACAGACTCTGCTTGAGGACCGATCTCTTTCCGGAATATTGAATCCAGCATAGCATCTTTTTCCTGTTGTATTCCATCTTTCTTCCTTTCGAGCTGATCAAGCTCGGCTTTAAGGCTGTCCCGCTCCTGGGAAGCATACTTGTGTCGGGCCAAGTAGCACAAATACCTGACATGATCAGGTGGGAGATGTGGATTGGCCTCTATCGCCTGTACTACTTCCGGGTCGTCCGCTTCGACTTCGTCGTCTGCCAATAACAGCTGTTGGGATGAAAGGGACGGCGGCATTACGCGAGGCGTATCACTACCGGAAGCTATAGGCGCTGAAGGTACAGGTGTACCTATT
The DNA here is from genome assembly GCA_001599955.1 of Cystobasidium pallidum. Lineage (NCBI taxonomy): Eukaryota > Fungi > Basidiomycota > Cystobasidiomycetes > Cystobasidiales > Cystobasidiaceae > Cystobasidium > Cystobasidium pallidum. Next base: position 568,743 of record BCIL01000001.1, read on the forward strand.
GCCAATAAGGCAGGGTCATACATAGCATTCGAGCTGTCAAGTACCTCTTCGTGGAATATCGTTGACCCTGGTGGTGCGGTGGAATCTTCATCTTGCTTGCTTCCTTTCTTTGTCGGTGGCTTTCTGGACAGTGGCATACTCTCGTTGTGTTGTACCCGCATATGTTTTTGTAAGGCATCGGTTCTAGTGAAGGACTTGTCGCATTCTACCAGGATCGCATCCAGGTCAGACAGTGCTCAGCTACATTACGACATCAACAGAGGTCACACACCCGGTCGCGGGCATACGAAAGGTTTCTCGCCTGTATGCGAGCGTAGATGAGCCAACAGCGCGAATTTGGAAGTCTGTGGTTTGCCCTTCCTAGGGCAATCTACCCATTCGCACTGCGGCCTTTTTGCCGCTTGCACGTCGATGTGGATGTCGTGCAAGTGCTGCACCATATCTTCGAGTTCCCAGAATCCTCGACGGCAGCTTTCCCATTGACAGTACATGGGTTGTATCCCAAACGTCTGTGGCGCATATGGATCTTGCAGCTCTTCCTCGGAAGGCGTTGGGGGACGCGCTTCCTCCGCTTGAGCTTCTTCATCGTTTATAGGACTGTTATTTCACGTCAGCAAGGTGAATGTAGCCTTTCTCGGCGTCCTTTGTTTGAATAGTTAAGCACAACACGGCTGCGTGCGCCCGCGGCCGCAACTCACACGAAAGCCAGCGCGGTTGAGATGATTGTGCCTGGCGCAACCATCGTGGTTCCGGACGTCCCTCTGGTCTGCAAGTCGGGCCAGGCCTCTGTCTAGGTCGACTACACCCGCATGTTGTGGAACCTCAGCTCTATTAGTCGATCAGGCGTCAACAATGGCCGAGCGGAACGGCGGCGACAACACAATGATGCGGAAATCTGGAGCAAGCGAGACTGCCTCTATTCGCGTTGAATACAGTCAGGTCTGGGTTAAATACGAAAGCTCGCTTCGAGGCGGATTTGCATACAGGCCGGAGGTAACTGAGCGGTAAATGGCGTGTAATGCTATAGACACCGATGGCTGAGACGGGACCAAGGACAAAAATAACATAGAAGAGAAACACAAGAACGATATGATGCGCGGACACTGCTACTGAAGGTGTTACTGCAGGCTGAGAGCGGCCCGACTAAGTGTTTAACTGGATCGGGGGACAGCTTGTGAGAACATCGCGGGGTGGGCTAACAAGTTGGAAGACCAGTGCGTGGCGATGGCGGTGATCTGCCTGGAGTTTAAGATGGATTGTGCAATGCGATTGCATGCTGTTGACTTGCCTTGGACGGTGCAGCTGTAGTGATACTTGATTGCCGGGGTGGCGTAGTCCTGTGTGCAGACTTGGGTAATCCGCTTCGCGGGGAATTTTCTGGCGATTGAGGTGCGTGACCATTCCTGTGCGTCGAAGCCGGATTCGACGACGACAGCGATGTCGCATCTTGGCCTTGTCCGGTCGCAATCTGTTGAGCGAGTGTACTCTTTCTCCGCTCTTCATCAGCATACCTACCGGGTGGACAGAACAGAAGCACAGGTAAGACAGGAATTTGTGAGAAACTACGCTACTCACGCTGATATGATATCAAACGTGTCCAAGTCGGCAGTAATCCTCCTGCTATCGTACTGTACGTCTTCCGCCTTGTTGCTCTCAGCCGACGAGCGTCTCTCCTTCCGTGTTGACCAGTTAGGCCATTCGCCTTCGCTCACTGATGGTGACATCGTTGATGGATTCCCTTGAGGCGGGACGATCTGATCACGAGGCGTTGACCGATCGGACGGATCTGAGGTGTCAATGTAATCTTGGTAACGATAGGATTGAATGGCCTGCTTCGGCGGCGACCTAGAGTGCTGTTGCTCCGGACTAGCGCCATCTAAAGTCGTCATTTTTGGGGCGAGACGCAGATTAACATCGATTTCGCCTGATTCCGTTGTTGGTGAAATGATGGAAGGAGGATGAGAAGCGGGTCTTTCGGTCAATGTGTTACTTGAGTTAGTAGCGGTGGTGACCGCGTCGCGCCTTTCAGGTACTCCTTGCCCGGCGACAACGGGCGTCAATTGTCCAGACTGGCTAGAATTCTCCCGCAGTAAAGGGGGTCTAGGCGCTGGATTTGCAGTCCCGGAGCTAGGGTCCCGTGGAGGTTTATTGCTCCCGAGGAGTTGCGAAGAGGACGCATTGATCAGAGGAGCCTGTTGCGGTGCCGGCCTCTGTTGCATCTGTGTTGATGGCATAACTGGTTTGTTGATGACCCTATGTACGCGGCAGTTAGACTAAAGTGGCCTTGTATATTGTATTATGCTTGCCATCTCGTGATGACTTACCCAAGATACCAGAACATCAGATTGGATATGAGAACTTGCTCGTAGAGCGGCCGACGAGGATTTGCCAGCTTGATATGCGACAGGCGGTAGACAGCTCTCTCTATATGAATGGGCAGGCGATAGAAGTTGATATACTTGCCATCAGGCGTGAGCATCCCAGACGCCGTTGGTGGCGGAGTAGGCATCTGCAAGGGCGGCGTCGGAAGCGTCGTGTCCTTCTTGCTCTGATCATTCTGATCCGCTCTCTTTTTACCGAAGAGCCCGACAAAGAAACTGCTCGCACCGTCCTGCTTCTCATTCTTCTCGTTTGGCATCTGATTTGCGGTTACCTTCTTCTCTGGACTAATCTCATTGCTCACTTTGTCCTTTTTTGTCTTCTTGCCTTTGCGCCCGAAAGTACTACTACCGGATGACGTTGAAGCGATGCTTGCTCCATCGTCTAGATCACCTTCTTCTTTTGTACTCCTTGAAAGACCAAGCTTCGCCCAAGTGGACTTTTTCTCCTTTTCTTTGGTCACGACACCTGGCCGAGCACCCGGCGAAGCCGATGTTCTGTTGGGTATTTGTATCGGTTGACGGTCTATGTTTGCGTTCACCTTCTCATGCTGGACACCCGTCTTATTGGTGACTTGGGGTGGGTCTGAGATCATGCGGACACCTTCGGTAATAGGGGCCGAAGCTTGCAACTCCACCGAACGTGTATCACGCGATGGTTTACCAGGCACCGCAGGGCGACTGTCGGGAGTGTCTCCGCTCTCTGTCTTCGGCGCTTCTGGAGCATCGAATAGATGGGACGTAGACGCTTCGGAAGAGGGGGGGAAATGCAAGCGGTCTGACAGAGGGGGCCCTTGAACGCTCGCGGCTGTACTTGGGCTTCTGAGCTGAATCTCAGGTGAGGCTTGCGCCTGTGCCCCAATCTTTCGCGTCGTTCGTAGAGATCCGGCTGTTGGTCCACCCGCTCTACCATTGCCATCATCTGGAGATTTTCGACCCGTTGTCCATTGGAGAGCATCAGATGCTGCATGATCGAAGAGCGGCATGTCCGCCCCAGCGCGGCCGGGCGATACACTCATCGATCTGCCGTCCTGCGGGCCCAAGTCCGCCGCTTCCATCCTTTCTGCGAGCATCACCCCAGTCGGCGGCAAGTATTGCATAGGCAGAGGCTCGGCAGGGTATTCGGCTTTTGTCGACGAGCCAGGAGTCCGTGGAGAGCCCTGCCCCATATCAGCCGAAGTCGGTCGCCCATCCTCAGCAACTGTGGAATCATCCTCCAGCGAATGCAAGCTACTGATGCTTGCTTGTCGCTTGCTTGCAGTAAGGCCGCTCGCATCTGAAGAGTCCGACAGTCTCGTTGTTCGCCGACTAGGTCCAAATCGATGCCCACCTCCGTCACCCAGAAGGGAGTTCTTGCGTATTTTCGTGCGCGCGCTACGACGCAGAATAGACCCCGGAGGCGGTACGATGAGTGGCGAGTCGGTATCATCCTCTACGAACGAATCGTCATCTTGGAGCTGATCAGCAACTGTCACATCGTTTCAGTACCCGCACTGCTACCATACCACTTAACATAGCAACATACCGCCTAGAATCGCAGCTGGATTCAAACTTAGACTTCGTCGTACAAGTCGCTTCAGTTGAGCCTCTCCCTCTTCACCAGTTTGGCCTTCTTCAGCAGCTTGTCGTGCGATAGTTTCAAGCTTTTGTAAATCAGCCAGGGTCAACCGATCTAACCCCGTACTTCGTCTGAAGCTGCCAACCCGGCTCGGGCGCCGTGATATTGATGGGCTTGTACTTGGAGTGCTTTCGGCTTCGCTGGTGGTCATGCTAGCACTTTCGGTCTCCGTATCACTGGGCTGATACTGCCTAGAAAGCATACTTTTCCGCCGTCCCAGCTGGCTTCCTGACCGACGAAGAAGATTTTCCGGCTTTGTTTGATCACGTATAAAGCTACGAAACTCTTGAGGGGCAATCTCAGGGTGTAATCGTGCGGGAAGCCAAAAGAGCTCGGAGAGATTGTCGGCCAGGGGCTGATCTTCCGTACCTTCATCTTCTTCTGCTATGTCGCTTGATGGAAGCGAGATTCCTGGAGTCCGGCTAGGGCTGCTGTTACTGCTACTGCTGGAGGGACCAGCTTGCGGAGGTGCAGCATCGCTTGGACCAAAGACATGGTGCAGCTGCTTCGGGGATGTTGGATGGTTGCCGTGACCGTACTTTGATGGCGAAGGCGGCAGGTCTGGATCTATGCCTTCGGAGGGCTGCGAGATGGATCTCCGACGCAGTGAGCGTAGAGTGTTGAGCTCAGCCTGCAATTCCACTGGCCTGTATAGTTGTTAGACACGACGAATGAAGGCAGCGAGATTCAGGCGAAGGAAACACGGTCAGCGGCTTTATTGATGACTGCAGGGCTGTCGCACTAATGTGGGAGTAGCGTCCTGCCGTCTTGTATAGTGTTGGAACGAGACTGACGTGATGCTGCCCTCATCCACTTGCTGACCTTGCATGTCCGCACGCAATTACCTCGTCACGCGAGTTCAACCAGACCCGGACTATCCGCCAATCCTGGTCCCCTTTGCTCTGTATCTCCTGTTTGCGAGTTGATAATGATCTGTATAGCCTGGCTTTTGCTTGATAGCCCTTCTTGACGAGCGGCGCCTGAAGGAAGCGGAACTTGCAAAGCCCGTTTGTCGAGGCTAGAAGGAGCGAACGCAACGTAGGACGTAGCAGGCGTCGATGGCCAGGCTACTGTGAATGTATTTGCGGCAGTAATCCGGCTTGCAGTTTGCTTCTCGCTGCCGCGCCGCTTCTTGATAACGTCGCCGCTCGCTCGACAGCTGCGCCCTGAAGGGGCGGAGACTGCTGGCTCCGTCAAAGAGCTTAAGATGAGTGGTCAGGATGTCTGTCTCCGTGTCACCTGTCGGTGGATCAGCTTGGTTGGTGCGCCGTCCTTGCTGTTGTTTGCTGTATCGAGAGAGTACCACTGGGTGATTCGCCTTGTTGCCTACTCGTATGGACGGGGAGTTGTGGCTGAATATATGAGCAAATGATGAATGCGCGAACGTCCAAACGACACTATGCATTGCTTTCATCAGTCTGAATACAGGAGACAGCATTCACCGAGTAAAAACTGTTACACATAAGAAAGGCAGTCTAGGCTGAAGCTGTCTGGTATACTCAATGGCAGACGTATAATGAGTTCTCCCTTGTTTTAACCACCCATGTCTACGCGGTGCGGAAAAGGCAGACGAAACCCTTCAAGCCAATACAAAGCTATGTTTCTTCGCAATCGAGCGATTTTACGCGACTCACAGCTCCTCGTCTTCATTAGGTGGCATTTCACTTGGCTTGATCATACCAGGGATATGCATCTGCTTTTCCCGCTCTTCAGCAGCCTTCTTCTCCTTTTCCTCTTGCGCCTCTTGTCTATATATATCGTCTGCTTCCTCACCAGAGTATTCTCGCAGCTGAATGAGGAAATCGCGCAAGTTAAGCTTGAATTTCATGAAGTCTTGATTAAGCTCGCACAGCCCGGTGACGAAGGCCTCGATCTGTGCACGTTGCACATGCGGGAAGGCACTTGTGAGTAGATTCGCACAGTACCCTCGGATAAACTCTTGATTTGTCATGGTTGGGGTTTCGACTTGGGTGGGATCAAACAATGGTGCCTGAATTGAGCCGCTCTCAACGAGGTAGAAGAGCCTGGCTAGAAGGACAGACTGATTCTTGAATCCACTCTTATGTTCGGAGTCTGTAAGGACGAAGAAGAGATCTTGGAGCATGCCCAAGAAATATTGCTGGAAGAAAGCATTGCTAACGGCGACATCCGCGCTTGCAAAGTTGTTGATGAGTTCCAGCAGGATGTTCAGGCCCATGTCGGCGATATCTCGCATTGTATGCTTGAGACCCCACATGAAAGCATCCATGGTTAATTTGAATTGTTGTTCGTTCAATTTGAGTAGAGCAGGGAAGCAGTTCAGATTGACTGCGCGCATAAAGCGGAAGAAGCCTGCTCTGTGTTCGGGATACTCGGCCAGGTCCTGTCCAATAGGTCAGAATAAGCTGAACTTCAGAATGGCGTAGCAGTGCGGGAAATGGTACGAACTTTGTTGATCATATCGAGGGTAGGCTCGAAAATCGCGTCAAGCATCGCCGGAACGCTATCGATGATGAACGGCTATGTAGAGATTGCGCCTCAGTGATCATATGGCGGCACAAGTTATGAATGTCACACGTACTCCAACCTTGTTTACGATGGTGGCCATGACATTCAAGACTTCTGCATCTCTCGCCGCCGGAATGTTTCGATTGTAATCGCCCAGAACGGCATCAAGCAACGCTGTAAATTGAGTTGTCAGAATGTAGTCTGCACCATCACAATGTAAAGACTATCTCACGCGGAACTAATGTCGTGCTAATTTGTTCCAATTCCTCGGCCTGTGGTTGTTTGATAGACAAATCAATCAGTCTCGTGGCCCCCAAATGTGCCGAAAGATAACAGTACTTTTCGAATGTGTGTCTCGATGACTAACGGCAAGATGGTCAGCAGGTAGACACATACTCAAGGCTGTAACACTCTAGCACACTCACGCTTCAAAATCTCCTTCTTGATTGTTCTCAGACCTCTGACTTTGGGCGTTCTGGTGGCAATGAGACTGTCTGCCGCGATTGTATCGCTAATGATGCCGGACACCGCGCGATATAGGTTCAGCATATCTTCGTATATGCGAGTTATCTGCGGAAGGAAGAACGTTCCAATACTCGTGCAGGCGGAAACATTCGTTTTGAGAATGTTGGATAGAATTTTGATGTTTTCGGGTGATCCGAGGACATCGACATTTGATTTGGCTTGGAGCATCAAGTTATCCCACTGATTGTTGCAAGAAGATCAGCTTTTTCAATAGAGCCAGGTAAGTCGAGCGCATGAACGCACTGCAGCATTTGGCATTTCCATCAGTTTCATTATCAGGCGCTCTTGAACGGCCTTGTTAGGCTGAGCAGAGATCATATAACCTATTGCCTCGTAGCATGTCTGAATTTGATGAGGAGCCAGATCCTTCGTAGTGTTCGGTAGCTCGCGCAGGATTTCATCGATGAACGGTTCTTTCTCTCCTGATTGCTGGAATATAAAATGCCGGCGACCTGCAAAAGCGACCTTCAGCAAACTAATCGCATCTCGGAGTCGGGTTGCAAGGCCTTACATTTTTGTGCAATCTTCAAGAAAGTATCGCATGCCATGTCCTGTACTCCCTCGTGTGTTTCATGCATGAACTCGAAATTCTTGTTAACGACGGTCTTCAAGAACTTCCAATGCGCTTTGAGAAAGCGAGGATACTGGCCGACAATGTACATAATGTTACTCGCTACCACGGCTTTGTTGTCTTTGCCACGTTTGAACTCGCAAAGCCCGAGCAACTCCTTGATAACCGTGACGAGGAAGCGTTTCTCCATCTCCTCATTCATGGCTCCAGAAATGGAACCGATAGCCCAGCACAGGGTGTTCAGGTTCGCCCATGACCATTCAGACTGTAACTCGGAGTCAGTCCTTTTCTGAATTCGTTACTAAGGGCGAAACACTCACTCCATCGACTTGCTTCTGCAGCTTTTCAGTCATGATAGCCTCCGTGTCGGCGACATCCAAATGTGTCAAGTACACCAGAACTTCTCTCATGTTCTTGTAAAGCACAATGGTGTCTATCTCCTTTAAATGCTCCCTGACGATTTCACCTTCGTCATTTTCGACAACGAGCACTTCCTCTGGTTTGACCATTCTTCCGATGATGATAATACGAAGATTTGTAAGGATCTCCTCGTATAATGTTTTGCGCTGGCCTATGGCGGTGGACCGTCCGCCCAAGGAGAGGTTGAGCATGCCCGCCATGTCGAGAGGCAAAGTCTGGGCCTCCTCGTATAGTGACGAAACCAACGTCGCCCAGTATTCGAGGCAGACTTTGAAGACTTCCCGCTCTTCTACTTGGGAGATCTTAATGAGGTAGAGATGTGCATTGAGAAGTACCGCTTTGTTCTCTTCGTTTTCAAGCAGCTTCAGATGAGCAGTCAGGAAGGATGTAAGGAAGAGCGCTAGGTTGAGAACGAGTTCTTGATCCGCATCGCTCGACTCAGCGTAAGCCAAAGCAATATCTGTGTGTGGGGGAATCATCTTATTCTGTGGAGTCAAGCAATTGTCAGCGAGCTGTGCCTTGCAGAGCGTAAGACCCTCGTCACCTACAACCGATGTCATCACAAGGTTGAAGAGCACTACAAATTTCTCATTATATTCGCGTCCAATTTGCAAAGCGCCGACCTCTGCGAGACACTTAAGTGTAACATTCCTGAACTCCCTTGCTTCAAGGAATCTTCCGACCAGGGTATCTATAAGACCGGTCTCCCATACATACCCTAGTGGAATCCATGACAGGAAACGCAGTAGAGTTTCCAAAGTCGCCTTGATCAGCGAGACCTTGCTTGCTTTGTCGAGGACTTCGCGGCACAAGGTAAAGATTTGGTGGAATTCGGCACAGAACTGATTCTTAAGTGTCTTGACTTTATTGGAAGCTAGATGAGCAAGGACATGGTGTCAGTTCTAAAGGCAGCCTTGAGATGGTAAAGGTGGTGCGCACTCATAGTTTCGGCAGAATAGTCGAAGACCTCCTCAGAAAGCAACCTGAGAATGATCATATTGTTCTCGCAAAGGCCCAGGTTGTTCTTCGACGAAGCCACAATCTCATCAATAGCATTTGGCCAAGTGCCTGTGGGCCATTCCTGCTTGAGAATCTGGACAACGATAAGGTTGATCTTGTTCATGAACGCTGTGCGCTCGCGCGGCGAATTTGTGTGTAGGTAAGCTGCCGCTGCAGGATTAATTGCCGAAGTGGCGGCGTTTTGGTCATCGTCCTCTGTTGATGCTATCTTAATGACGACCTGGACAATGAAGTTGCGAATGCCCGAGCGCTGGTCCATGGGCAAGGTCTTCCAGCGTGTCGTGATGAGATTGTTCATGATCTGGAGAGCGATGAACTACGAAATCCGAGCGGATCAGTCTGACTAGGAATACTGTGATTCATATGTTAACTTGCGACTCACCTTCGCTTGCAGATTTGTGGAGGTCTCTAGAATTGCAGGCACTCGCTGCCAGGCATCTGGATGTTCCTGGAATTGCGTCAAGGTTCGTTGTGCCTCTTGTTGCTGAGCAGTGATACAGGGTAAGCCTGCCGCGGTTCAGGATAAAAGAAACTGGAATCCCACCTCTGCACCTGCTGTAGTATACATGACCTGTACAACACGGTCAAGTGTCGGAACGTCAAGCTCCTGCGTGAAGTCTAGGATGGCCTGCATGATGGGCGGGAGAGGAGTTCTATCGTGTCGGGGATTATGCCTCTCTTGCCTGGGCAATTGACGGCTGTAGCTAGCTGATGATGGGTGTACCCCTGGGCAGTACAATCACGAAAGCAATGGGCCTTGTGTCGTGTATGCGATTGCGGGCGTAGAGAGGACTCGACGAGCGAAGGGTTGATGGGGATCGCAGAGGAGCCGTGATCTATGCACTGGACCCCTTGACCTCTGTGTATCAGACTACGGGATCTAGCGGTGTCTGGTGTAGAGCGTCCAAGCAGCCATTGGTGACGGTCAGTACCGTCAACGCTTGATCAGCAGTAGACAGATTGGACATGGCTGGACACACCTCCGCGCTTCTCCTTGAGAGCAGCGTCGAGCAGACAAGCGTGCTGAGATATCTGGATGGGCAACTCGCGCAGCGCAGCGGTCCTGCCAGTCGAGCCTGTGATGCGGTGGTTGGGCCGAAAGCAACAGAGGCGCCAGTTCCGACTGGGCAATGGGCAGAGGCGGGCAACACTGACGAGACAGCTTTCACAACAACCAATATGTATTGCAAAGCTCAAACTGTGGTAACATGCTCTATGGCAATATGTTATGCACACCAGTATGCCAGAGCGAAACCACCAACTTGGAAGCCTCCTACCTACGTACGGCGCCGGTGGCGCATCTACCTTGTCCTGCTTAGAGTCAGATTTACGATATCAGGCAAACCAGACGCCTTCAAACTCCCCGGGTCTTTTGTGCATTGAACAAGCTTTGAGTCTAGTCGGTTATGATGGCTGCTGTATTGCCGGAGCGTTCCAGAATATCAGGGAGGGTCACCACACTCCCCCTCCGAAGTACAGGAATGGTTTTTGTCTAACAGGTCTATCCTCAAGTGTTTAGTCAGCACAAGCAGCGCCTGGCTAGGGGACTGCTTTTGTGTCCCGCGTCATACAGTACCGCCAGCTTCTGGGTCCGGCTAGTATCGATGCACCGAAACAGCTTGTGAGGAACATCACTCGCGTATCTGATCCGAAGCTTCCATTTCGACCTGCCTCTCTCTCTTTGTTTAGCAATAATCGAACCCATTTAAGCTCTACTTACCTGCATTTTAGGCACTGACGAATAAGTCGGAAGCCATGTCTGCCGAGGACCTCTCGCTTGAACAGTACAATAAAAGATCCAGTGAAGCAGGCAGTGACATGTCTCACTGCTGTACGACAGTGGACCAGGAAGGTTCACAAGAAGACCGCTATTGTGCACATTGTGCAATGAAAGGGTTAGATTTGTCGTTTCGACATTTCACACCAACGAAATGTACGGACCATCTGCACATCTGTGGAAGACTGGAAGCTAGAATCCACACATATGAATCCAGGCATCTAGGCGACCTGTACTGAGGCTTGCTTCTCCTGCTGCTTCACTAATTTCTAGCTACATACTGGACTATACCCAAATGCAAAGAACCCAAAACCAAACTATAAATGGTATCGCCTGGCGAAAGAATTCAGTGCTTTTTCGAAAAGTCCATACGTATGTCATCGCCGTTCTCAGGTCCTTTTGTAGCTGGATATACCATGTTGCTGACAATCATCCTTGTCTATAGCCGCATACTCAGTAAACCCGCTTGCCACCATATTGTGCAATGGCAGGCCGATGGTCGCTTGATCATCTACGATGTCACAGCGTTTCCAGCCCTCGTGAGCAATCACGGTACCTACAGCTGCTCATGAGGCTATCAAAGCATTGGAAGACAGCTAAGAGTACGGTTCATTGGAGACGATGCAGGAAGACCTCCAGAGCTTGACCGCCAGTATGTTTGCTTATATGCAAGATACTTTCGTCTGAATGCGCATAGCTCGCCCGATAGATGCAAGACTCAGGAAGTGTCGTCATCTACCTGCATTGCAATGTTCTTGGAAGGATTCTCAAGCGCAGCCACCTGTTCGAGCTACCTGCAGTATATGTATGTTGTATTATCTAGCTACTATCTGCATTCAGCATCCAGTAACTCATGTGCGAAAACTAGTATGACACAAGGCAGCGGAGCGTCTTCTTTTGGCAAGGCACGTGGCAACTCAGCCACCCTTTGAAGTACTGGATATAAATCGCGTCTGATCAGCCCTCGATAAAGCGTGCTATAAAAACCAGGTTTCCATGCACACTTCTAGTTGTACGCTATGCTCATGCTAATCGATGCTCTCTCTGCTGAGAGTTGGTGATCTTTGGAGAGACGCTTACGAAACGGATGTCGTGCAACATTCATCCCGGGTCCCATGATGCTCACTCGATTCTTTTGATGGATAGAGAAGGTGTGCTCGTCAGACTGCAGAAGGCTGGGCTGACGATTGACAAACCCGCGTTTCTTGAGGGTCATTATGGTTATGTCTCCCCTCCCATAAGGCGGGCGTTGCAAGACAACCAGATCTGGGTTTTCTGCGAGTATCACTTCAGGAATATGGTTGTTGGGTATGTGAAGATGTATTTCGACGAGATGTCTTGGAGTTTCGGGTCGACATTCTTGCCTTGTGGAAACATGAGCATCTGGTAACTAGCAGGGCACAAGTCATTCGTGCCAAACGTGCCGTCCAGGTGAGACCTGCTTCCAAAACGGACGGAGAGCGTACTCGTTCATTCACTCGTTGTCAGAATAAGCATCGTGCTTGGCCGGGTTGTCGATTGTAGGATCATCAAGATGGTGGCATTGAAATCAACACTTCCATCCTGATCAAAAAGTGTCTACAGCTGAGCGCTTGGCATGACTGCTCCGGCAGTTGATGGGTGCCCAGGGCGGCATGCCATGCCTGTCCTGACAAGAACGAGTTGAGCTATCATTGGTAGGAGCAGCGGCCATTACTGCGCTTGTCTGGCTCAGTACGCGAGTTGGTCGGAAACGAAGCAAGTAGCCGCCACTGCGCGCAATCCTCAAGCACGCGACGATTGAACGCTCTTCTTCACATCCAGGACAACATATAAGTGCAAGCGAAGACAGGCAGCAGCACGTTCGGCACCATGGCGGATGAGGCAGCGAGCTACAGCGTGACCAACCTTGTCCAGGACAAGTGCGTATGCTCGCGCGTGCCTGCTTGCTGCCGCGTGCATGAAGGCTGATCATGGTGGAACGGCGCGATACCGCTTTCTAACGCAACTGTCTGCAGATATATCGGGCTGTCCCTGGCGATCTCTTCGAGCATAGCTATCGGCACGTCCTTTATCATTACGAAAAAGGGCAAGTCTACCGTATCGCTCGTCTTCTAATCCCAGGCTCACGCATACCCACCTTTCCCCCATGGCTGGGCCATCCTGACAGGTCTCATCGATGCGGCCAACAGAAGCAGCCTCAACGGCATAAGCAAGCAAGGGCCAGTTGATCCAAAAGAGTACCTCCGAAACCCGCTATGGTGGGCCGGCAGTAAGCATCCTTTCTTTGGCCACGTCGCGCAGGGAAGTTCGCTTGCAGTACGGAATGCCCAGGCTGATGCGATCGGCACTGCGCCAACTTTCGGACATTAGTGATAACAAGTGAGCGAGAACAAGCATGCTGATTATGCCAAGGAGCGATCTGATTGCGTTGGGGGTTCTCAGTGGCCATCGGTGAAAGTGAGGCTGGCGCTTCATATTATTGCAGCTATCAAGTCATACATACTGACTTTCACTTTGACTGTCGTTTCTCCCATACTAGTCGCCAACTTTGCCGCATAGTGAGTGGTCACGCTACTGCAGTCAGTCGCGAGTATCATGAATGACGCGCTGACGGAACATTCTCGCATCCCTCAGCGCATTTGCACCACCCGTAGGATACCGTTGTTCGAGCGCAAGAAGCAGCAATTGGCAGCTAAAAACACTTCGTACAGGTTCTGGTTACACCTCTAGGAGCGCTCTCGGTTCTTATTGGCGCAATACTTGCATCGATATTCCTAAAGGAAGAGCTCGGGCGGATTGGAAGTGTCGGATGTGCGCTATGTCTGCTTGGCAGTGTGGTCATCGTGCTACATGCCCCAGAAGATAAGGATATCAAAACAGTGGATGAAATGCTGGCTTATGCAACGTCTCCAGGTGCGTCCTCTGGTTCAAAATCAGTATGCTTGGAGTACTGAAAGTATTGGTCCCAATCCTTTAGGCTTCTTGTTTTATTCTGCATTGTGCTTAGGCTACTGCCTATACATGATCTATAAAGTCGCCCCAATCCACGGAACCAGCAATCCTCTAGTCTACATCTCCATTTGCTCTTTAGCCGGAAGCATCTCTGTCATGGCAATCAAGGGCTTGGGTGTTGCCCTCAAGCTCACTTTCGCGGGAAATAATCAGCTTTCACATCTGTCAACATACGTTTTCGGCATAATCGTTGCAGTGTGCATTGCAACGCAAATGAACTACTTCAACAAAGCATTAGATACCTTCTCAACAAACGTGTATGTGCCAAATTTGCGGTAGCAAGTATTCTTGGACGCACTGGCTGACTATACTTACCATTTCATATAGCGTTAATCCAATCTATTACGTCTTCTTCTCCACCGCAACAATTCTAGCGTCTCTCATTCTTTTCCGCGGCCTGAATACCGACGGAGGCGTCAACACATTGTCTCTCATTTGTGGCTTTATCACTACCTTCTTGGGAGTCTACCTACTCAACCTGTCCCGCTCGATTCCGTCGTCCACCGATGCCTTGCCGGTCAACGCACCCCGGCATCACCGACGAGTGTCGCACTCTGCGCTCGAAACTGGATTCTTAAACCCTCGCATCTCAATCACAAGCGACAGACACGGCAGAGGTAGCTTTGACAGTCTGCCAATGGACGAAGATGAGGCGTATCCTCTGCGTAACTCAGGCATCACGGGCACGCATGGAGGTGACAGTCGGCGGCATTCGGGATCGATGAGATCGCCTATTGCTGGATATAATCATCAACATGCGGCGAGCAGCGGTACATACTCTCCAGTAATGAGTAACGATAATCGGAGAGACTCACCTACAGAGGTGGTATTCGACATTGGCGATGATGATGATGCACACAGTAGTACCAAGCGCCTCCACTAGAAGAGCTCCATCTATCCTTGCGTCAGGGGAGAGTGACAGGGTCAGACTACAATTGGGTCATGACGTCAAGGAGACAAGCCCGCTAGAGCACGGCGCGAGCTGAAGTTGCAGTAGACAGCACCGTGACCTCATATCGTCCACGTCGCAAGCCTGATGTTCGCTGCTTCTTGGCTGTTGCAGATAAATAAGCACATTGTACGACTATCGAAACTCCTTATCTGTAATTGCATTGTTTATCATTGAGCTCGTGGGCGAATCAAAGGTCGCTGAAGTGTGCATACTTGAACTTGGGGGCGAATTCAGTATTTTACAACGCGATCCTAGATTCGAATGATACAGTCAGGCAGTGCTTGCAGCCTATGTCGAAGGACAGACATGATCACTGTGCAGTGTGGCAATGCAGCCAATGATCGCGTGGTTACCAATTCAAACCTACCTTGCAGAGTAAATTTGCCACGGTGCGGCGCACGAATGCCTGAGTTACAATCGCCCGGCGAGCAGCCCAGCAGGAAGATGGCTGGGTAGACCCATTATTGTCCAGCTGTGGCAGACCACATTGAATGACTTACCGAACACCATGCCATCTCCATGTTGTCCTAAATGCCTGAGCCGCATCTCCGAAGCTCCGCTGCCATGCCGCATTTCCGCTGCCGAGCGTGCTGGATTTCGGCACGGCGCAGAATTGACATCCCCGAAATTTCGGAGCGAGAAATTTGTAACTTCTGACAATGATACTACTAGGGTCTGCCGGGCCTGCAGTTCGCAGGAAACGACGGCGATCCAGAAGTCTTACGTAATAAACAGGCAGCGATGCCGCTCGGAATATACTATGCCGCATTTCAGCTCGAAAACTGGCGCATGCACCTAAGGTTGGCGCCGCCATCACCTAAGGTCCGCGAAATTCTTACGGCCGTTGGGAATATGACACAGTGTATGCCGCAGCCGCAGGGGCTGCCCTTTGCTGCTCTGGCCGGCCGAGCCACTGTATAAATAAGTCGAAGTGGAATGCGTTGATGCTCTTCTGTTCTGTAACTCATAGCAGATCTCCTATACTGCCTCTTCCGCCACATTCCTGCTTCCAGCCTAGGTCCAAGGGCAAGATCGTCATACTCTCAAGCAATTCCACTAATAGCGAGTCAGGAAAAGCAAGAACACAATGATAGTGCCTGTCGAGGCTGAAGTGGCTCAGCCACCGATTTTCTCAGATGCCGATGAGGCAACGCTTCGCAACGAGAGCCTCGAAAATCACCACGTGCCTTCTCGCTCGCAACCAAAACCAAAGTCGACAGCACCGAACAGCAATAACACTTCTGCTACCCAAAGTGTCGATTTGGAAGCTGCCGAAAGTTCGGAAAAGGCCTTAATCGTAGAGTTTGATGAGGGGGAAAGTCCCCGCAACTGGAGCAAAGCAAGGAAGTGGCTTGTAACTTTCAGTGTCAGCTCGCTTTGCTTATCAGTAGCATTGGGATCGTCTTTGCCCACTGGCGAGTAAGCGATACAATCTTTCGTTTGTTGGGACCATTACCAAGCCGAATGCTGATCACTGTGGGCATTGTTCAAACAGTCTTCGAGGGCCAGCGCGGGAATTTGGGGTCTCTAATGTCGTCAGTTTCTTATCGATCTCTCTGTTCGTCGTTGGCTTCGGGGTAGGGCCTCTAGTCTTTGCTCCGCTGTCAGAGGTCCTGGGGAGGCGACTCATCTATGGCATTTCCATGTTCTTCTGTAAGTAGACATGGGTTCATTCAATTCGACCGAAATCTAAACAAGTACATTGGCTTATACGAATTATACGACTCTTAGTCTTCATCTTCACTCTACCAAGTGCGCTCGCACAGAACATAGAAACAATGCTCGTCTGTCGTTTGGTACGTTGTGCTTGGCAACATTGCCCTTAAGGTGCTCTGAAACTCGCTGACATCCGCCCGTCTATGATTAGCTGGCTGGTACCGCTGCTTCAGCGCCCATGACAAACGTTGGTGGCAGTATCAGCGATATCTGGGCGGTACATGAGCGTGGCATTCCGATGGCTTTGTTCTCCGCGACAATCTTGTAAGGACCGAATCTGCCGCATCCTAATCGACCCTAACTGACTTCTGTTTTTCACCATCAAGCATGGGTCCGTGCCTTGGCCCTCTTTTCGGCGGCTGGATATCCTACAAAACCCACCAATGGCGATGGATGTATTGGGTCCTGTTCATTCTGTGCGGTGCCACCTTCGCTCTTGCAGCCTTAACGCCGGAATCTCTAGCACCTGTTCTTCTGCGCCGCAAAGCTAAAAAGCTACGCAAGACTACAGGCAATTCAGCGTACAAGGCGATGTCCGAACTCAACGTGACACCCTTATCCGAACGTCTCAAGATCGCCATGACCAAACCGTTGATCATGATGTTCGCGGAACCAATCATCTTCTTCCTCTCAATCTATCTTTCATTCATTTATGGTCTACTATATCTGCTTTTCTTCGCCTTCCCTATCGCATTTGAGGAGGTCAGAGGCTGGAATCCAGGCATGACAGGTGTAGCGTTTGTGAGCATCATCGTGAGTACAAAATCGTTGATTCAATTTCGAGCGACACACACCATATTGATGAACGTTGGCTTCCCTTGCAGGTTGGTATTATGCTTGCGGGTCTTGCGCTGCCAACACAAGAGCGGCTATATGCACGGGCAACAGCAGGAGGAGCTTATCCTGAAGCACGCCTATATCCCATGATGCTGGGATCCATTACTCTGCCTATCGCACTCTTCATATTCGCTTTCACCGGTGGTTATAAATGGGTGCATTGGATGGGACCGATGGTAGCAGGTACCATTTTTGGCTTTTCTATGATCTTGATTTACGTGTCTGCCAATAGCTAGTGAGTGTATCGCTCCATCCAAGCGATCTCAGTTAGATTACTGAAGTCGATTACTTGCAACAGTATTGTCGACAGTTATGCAAGCTCTGCAGCCTCTGCGATTGCTGCAAAGACCTTGATGCGTTCCCTAGTCGGCGCATCAGTACCACTCTGGGTAACCCAAATGTTCCATAACATGGGCTTCCAGTACGCTGGCTTGCTTCTAGCCCTAATCTCCTGTGTTATCCTAGTGAGTTATATGTCTGATTTGACTATCACCTGGAACTATGTTGACGAACCTCCCTCAACAGCCTATTCCTTTCCTCTTCTTCAAGTTTGGCAAGCAGATACGTCAGCGTTCCAGTCGAGCCGAGTCAGGCTAGCCCGCATCGTCAACCATAGATAAGATCACATATATTAACCATATCAACTCTAGAATATAAGATTAATGCTAATGAAAGTAATAAAGGGGACTTTGGGAGTATATTCCCAGACTCATCATACCGCGATATATGTAACAACAAAGATGTTTGAAAGCATACTCTTAGATGTTATTGCCATATAAGCAACATGCATATTACAGACTAAATCTTTGAGAGCATACTCTTCCAAGGGTATCAAGCTTGAGAATACACCCCAGATAGCTACTTGAATTCAGTACCATACTATCTTTTCAGAAGATATTTGCTTGACTGAACGTGTGCTCCTTCCTTGTCGGGACACGCATATCTTACCCACGCTCAGCGAGCAGCTGGACAATCCGGCAAAGGCGGTAGATGCGGCGATGCAGCTGCAGGATAGTAAGCCCTCAGGTGATAACCCCCTGTTACTAGAGGCAAAGCTATCACACGAAAGGAAGCAACATTGCTCAACTGAAATGATAGTTTCCCGGCAATATACTGTACTTGGTGATCGGGCATTCGAGGGCTCTCATATTAGACGAATTCACCTTGGCAGCTGCCGTGCAACTGCAACAGACATGAGCGTCAGCACCCTCGTTACTGACTTCCTGAGCAGTGATGCTGAAGCCGAAAGTCCAGCCGTAACTCAGCTTCCGGCAGAACTCGCCCAGCTCATCATTCAACACCGCGCGAATCTTCTCGATATCGTCAGAGCTTCTGGAGAATATCTTACAAGCGACGATGATAAACGCCGCGGAAGAGGTGTGCCAGGATCATAACATAAGCTGGCGGAGTGTTCGCGAAGCTTAGATCAGTCGCCAATGTCTATCACAGGAATCAGCTTGCTAGCCCGCGTTATTGCGAAATGCCCAAAAGAAGCTGCAACTCGGCAAGAGAGTAAGCACAAAGCGATTCTAATCTGGAAGCTGAAGCTTCTTGCCATTGTCGGACAGAAGAAGCTTACATGTCGCTAATAATAGCTCGGACCCTTGCGGAATTCTTCACCTCCTGTATATCGAATCCCCTTAGCGAACAGGTATTCGTACCAACGTTACAAGGCTTAACATCCCTCGCCAAACTCCCTTATTTCGGACCGGTTGAAACCACAACTATCTGCAAAGCGTATGTGTGCTTTAACAACAGCTTCTATACAGCAATTCCAATAACCCAAATCATGTGATACATGTGTCTGTCATCGTCCAGTATATTTAAGCATGTCGACCTGCACGGGCGGCCACAAACAACGCGATTTCTCGTTTACTGTCTCATGGACGTACTAGTGGCTCAACATCGCCAAGGTAAGCTCGCTAGATCAATGACACCGGTTATTTAGACGCACGCTGGATTGACACGTACTTCTGCCTCTTCACTGTATACAGCCTTGAAACGCCTGGGTAGGGATTTTCTGTCCGGGTATTGTCAATTGGTGACGGGGGAGAAGGATCCTCGAAACCTGCGCTTAGCCTTCTCGATTGAGAGGGTTTTACTGGTGGAGTTTGACATCTCCGAGTCGGTTGAGGTACGGGTCCGAGACCCAGCCCATTACAGTCGACATACCGTTGACCGCGTTCATAACCAGGATCTATTCGACGTTATATTCTGCTACTTTCCTATCACATTTACGCCCCCGCCAAACGACCCATATGGGATAACAAGCGAGCAATTGCAAGCTTCCTTAAGGTAAGTCACCGACCCATGAACGAAGAGGATGACTGCTGACCTGCAATGCAGAGCTTGTTTGGCAGCAACACCGAAGTTTGGACCCCTCGCATTGCCTCTTTTTATGGAGAAGCTACAAGCGAGTGCAACAAATGCTAAAGTCAGGACTTTCTCTTTTCTGAGTCAGTTGGTCATCTGCTGAAGTAATAACGTTCCAGCGCCAAACACTGGAAGCTCTCGCGGCATGCTTTCCTGTATACGGGAGAGCTGTCATTTTACCTGAAGCGCAAAGGTTTTGGGAAGCGCTAAGCATTGAGGTGGGCCATCGAAATCCTAACAGCTTTCCAATGCTCACCTATACTATCTGATTTCTTTGATAGATATTCCAAGCAGCCGATGGCGAAACTGAAGTTTGCGCTCTTAGAGCTTTGAAGGTATTCTTAGCTACACTTTTCCCGGATGAAGGGGAGAATCCTTCGCTTCCGCAAGACAAGGCTCTCAGTATATACAATACCTTGAGAGACACCTGTCTTCTGGAACTGAAGGATGCAGATAAAACCAGCGCAACCGCTGCAAGCAAGATTCTAGCCCAAGCCGTCGCCGCCTCGGGTAAGCCATGTATCACTCTTGACTAGTTGACGCTCTGGATTGATCACGTATCGTCGAAGGTCTCCTCGCACGGACTCTCGTTCCGAGTGTCTTCGAGTATATTCTGAGCGCTTACAAGTCGCCGGATAGACAACAACAAAGATCAGCCCTGTTTCTGATCACAGGCAAGCTCATCAAAGCTCTTCAAGTATCTCCAGGTCCTTCAGCATGTGAAGCGCTGTCAGTATATCGGGAGGAAATCATGAGTCTTGCGGCATCTGGCTTAGGAAATTCTGCTACTCAAGAGAATGCGTTGCTCTGCCTAACTCAGCTCGCACAATTCCCTGATTGCTTGTCACACCAAGAACTGGTTTTTGCTATTCAGTGCATTACGGATCTACTTGTCAAGCCAGCCCTTGATGCGAATAACGACATCGCAGCGAGTGCCCTTGATGCATTAGAGAGCTTGGTACAGCAGCACCCGTCAGACATTGAAGAAATCACGCTTCCTCCGCTCATGCAACTACTGCCCGATGCGACACCAAGAAGGGATGACACCGGCGCAACATCTGAGTACAGGGTCGCTCTTGCCGGTCTAGCAACATTGTGTGTGGCTCCGAATCTCTTCGAGACCTTCCTTATCCGGATTCTCAGCCGAGTGGAGCGCTTATTACAAACAAGTGAAGACGATCCAGATGTGACATTGAAGAAGATCCTATATGCTCATCATCTACTAACGACCCTACGGGTAGTCATCGACAAGAAAGCAAAAGCACAGCATCCTGATCTCCGCAAATCTTCAAGTCGTGTTATACAACGCATCTTTGGGATGTTCATCAATGGGAGCTTGGCAACGTCAAGCGGGTCATCTGTGGGAACGGCTGCAAGGTTAATTGAAGATGCTGGCAGGATCATTACTATGCTAGTACAGCAGATGGATGAAAGGTATACTGGCTCCCTGCGCTATTTCACCTTGAAACGTCTAACATTTGCCGGTCAGGTCGCAACGCTCGCTGCTGACAGAGTTGCAAGCAGCCTTTTTCGAGGGCAAAGCACAAGTCTTGTCCGCAGACGTAATTACCTCACAAATCCCCTTCAAGCCTTTCAGGGTCCGTTTGTCTGTACTGCGCGCATTTTCCAGACAACTAACCTCTCGCATGTACAGGCTGAAGCGCCAATAAATCAACGAAGCCTGTGCACACTCTATGCGCACGCATTGTACGCGATGCGACCGCAGGTGAGCAGCTATATCTAACAGTAACTGTTCATCAAGGCTAATGGGCATCCCAGGTACTTGACAACATCCAAGAGGTACAGCAAATATGTACGACTGTTCTGCGCTTGCTGCCCTTGTGGCATCAGGAGCTCCGCTTAGAAAGTCTGTGCAAACTACTGTCGTCCTTGCTGAATAAAAAGTCTGAAAGTGAGTGCGCCGACTAGGAAGCGTCGGAACCTTGTTGAGTATTTCGCCAGCTCTCGAGCCCGTCATCGAAACGATGCTCTCGTCCTTCTGGGATCAGCATATTGCCAACGTCGCTTTGCCGCTACCCGAACGGCGAGTAGCGCTTTCCGCCTGGGCATGGGTATGTCCTTCCTATTCACGGCTTGAGTCGAAGGAAAAACTGAGTGCTCTCAATATAGGCCATGCGTGGTCTTGCTGTTCGCAGTGACAGCCGTGCATACACCGGCATCATGCGCATACTGGACTTATTTGGGGACGATACTCTGAGCCGCGATGCGGCGAGATCCATGACAATTTTGAGCAAAGAGAGTGACGGCGTTCTCGCTAAGGAAAATTATTCAGTCATTCGAGTGAGATGGCAGCTATTCTACCCAATTGAGCTTGGTCTAATTGGGTTGCACACACAGCTCCTGCACAGGCCGCGGTTCTACGCTTTCATAGTGCCGAAATTAGTCCAAGGCTATAACGCTGCCGGTAACTCCACCTCCGCGAAACGCTGTTCCGTACATACTGACCAGAGCCTATCTTCCAGAACCGGGCAAGGGCACGGCATATCTTATTGGACTCTCTTGCCTACTGCAAAGCATGCCAAAGCAAACGTCAGCGGCAGAACTGCCAAAGGTAAGCACGTCACAATGTCACCGTAACCTACGCTGCGAACAATGCTGACGGAATCCGAGCTTCCAGCTCTTGCCGCTGCTTCTGAGGGCGTTAGATCTTCCTGAGCTGGATCTACGAGCCAACGTCGTCGATACGCTAGCCGTGGTCGTGCGGGACAGGCCAGAGGTTATCAAAGGTCACGCTGGATCGATTGTAACCACTTTACTGCGGATGGCTTTGTGCGAGAATCCAGCCTCAGATAGCGAAGCTGCGGCAGTAAGCTGTCCCTTCCATTTGAAGGTAAAGGAGACTAACAGGGATTCTTGCACAGAATCTCCGCATCGCCGCTTTGAAATGCTTGACAGTCTTTCCAGATAGCCTAGACTGGCTCACTCTTCACCAACAGAAGCATCCAGTCCTTAAAACCTTAGCCTTGGCAGTCGACGATCCGAAGAAACGTGTCAGGAAAGAAGCTGTTGATTGCAGAGCGCGTTGGTATCTGTTCAAAGCACCATAGACTAGGGAATGTAGAGTACGACAAATATGGACGTCATGTAGCAAGCGCATGGTACCAGACCGTATGCCGATAAGTCAGGCAGTTATTCTTGGCCGTTAACGCGCTGTTGTGCTAGCAGGCTGTGCCTCTTGGGCATGGAGACCTAGCTGTTGTCGCACAAAATTTCGTATCGTCTGTTCATAGAGTGCCTTGTTGTCACGGTATAATTTCTGCAGATGTAAGCGCTTTAGCAGAGCCGCGACTCACTCAAGCGGTGTTGCGCTTACGCAAACGTCTATATTTGCTCCAGATTCAATATTGGGTTCTATAGCAGTTGTCAGCTTCAGTAGCTAATGGAACTTGATTCAGGCCTGTCGACGTACCCGCCAGCATACTTAGAACACTGAGAAGGATCGAGTTGACGTTCTGTACTGGTGACCATCTCTCTGAGCTTGACTCGTACATGTTAGGGTCGTCACCTGGCGAATGAAGGATGGATATGCAGACATTGCCATCCGCATAGACTGCCAGGTAGTATCAGTATAGTAGGATAAGACATATAAAAGCGGCACTGACTGTTTGGGTGCATAAGAGGCTGTTATGCCTGGACGTCAGTCAATCCGCAGCATTGCGTCTTCGGAATCAGCTATCACGCCTACAGGATCAAAACGCATCTAAATACCAACTATCGGTTATCATGTATGTCCATCGGATACTTGAAGGTAGAGGCAGCCTACCTTTGGCGGATTCAGGGGATAGTCTTTCGGGAAGGATAGCTTCGCACAGAAGATACCGCCCTCGAAAGGTGTCTCATCAGGTCCCTTGATATACGCTTCCCACTCGAAGAAGTTATTCTCGTCAATCGGACCTGCAAGCCAGAAAAGTCGTATGAAACGCATGAAACGTTATGGAACCTCTAGCACTGACCGGCGATGAACATGTCTTCAGCTGAATCACCAGCTCGGGTCATTTGTCGGTACTGTGGCCACAATGAAGCTGGGTTGGCGAATAGATTCTCGAGCAGAAGCATGGACACACCTCGGTCATAAGCCTGCGAGTCGCAGTGCTCATCTGCTGTCTGCCACTCTGCATGCTGGGCACGTATCTTTACCAAATAGCTGTGAATGCAAGCAGGCTGCTGCCCGGTAACACCGTGATCGAGGAGCTATTCAGCTCTTCATGCGGACTATAGTATACTATTACACCTTGAAATGACCAGCATTACACGTGCTTTCACCAAGATATGCCTCGCCTCAATATGCGTCCACTTCTGATACTGGCGACTTTCCTGCTGTTCTATCACTGGGCATTCGGATTCCCATTATGGCCGCGAGGACAGGCGAAACAGCCGGCGCAATTGACGTTTCAGCAGAAGATGCAGGAAATAGCGCATGGTCTGGACATCCCGTGGAACAAGCGTGTTATTGCCATCGGAGGTGTGTGGGCCCTTTTCGCCGTGCTCGGACGCAGTAGCTGAAGTATCCTGGCAGACCTACACGGAGATCTGTCTCACGCGCTCAAAATACTGAGGACAGCTTCGTTGGTGGATGACCGTGGTAACTGGATCGGCAAAGACGCAACTCTGATACAAACCGGAGATATTGTTGACCGCGGACCAGACACAATAGCAATATACAAGCTATTTGATAGTCTTAGAACCCAAGCTCGAAGTGCCGGTGGCGAAGTTGTATCTTTATTGGGAAATCACGAGGTAAGATAGCAGGGATTCTTTGCTGAAGTGCTAGCTAATACTCCATCTCGACTAGTTCATGAATGGTGAGCTTGCAGTTTTTGAGCCGCTGGTGCAAGGGGCATCAGTGCTGAATTTCCTGAAGTAATGGGCGATTGGCGTTATGTCACGAAGGTATGCTCAATCGACCTTTACTAGCTTTCGCACATGAACTCACAAACTGTGAACAGGAGGATATTGAGACCTTCCATGGTGATACAGCTCGTAGGCGAGCCTTTTCTTCGGGTTGGATTGGCCAGGTATGATATCTCTACTCTAGCTGAAACAAAGCAGCTCACTTCCATCGCTGCCTTGACAGACCTTCCTTGCCAACTACAGCGTAGCTGCTCAAGTAACGTACAGTCCGCCTCTGCCTACTGCCCTAGAGGGTACACTAGAACCGCGTGCTGTCGTCGCTGTGCATGGTGGCATTCACCCTTCGTGGGCCAATATTACACGCATCAATGAAGTAGGTCACCGTTTGTTGCACCGGCTTATCGAGGCCGGTATTCCCAACCCGATGTCTATACCTCGAGATACCCCCTATGATGAGCGAGATCTTTACTCTGCTACTGGTGAGTTCCGCAACGATGTCAAGCTGGATTTTAGTAATGCCTGTTGGCCTTTCATGCGTGTAGGACCCCTTTGGTACCGAGGCTATGCCCTGGATAGTGAAGAGGATGGCATCTGTGATCAAGCAGGGAAGGTATTGAAGACGCTAGGAGCTACCCATATGATCATGGGACACACACCTCAGTTCAAGGGAATATGGAGTCGGTGTAACTCCAAGATTATCGTTATCGATACGTAAGTTTGGGTACATCTTGCACGAAGTCCGTTGCTAATCTGATTCTGCCCTTAGCGGAATTTCAAAGGCTTATGGTGGCCCACTCAGTGCATTGGAGATCCACTACTCGTTGACACCTTCATCAGATGATACTGGTGGGGCAACCAAAGCTAGCGCGATAGTCGAAAGGGAGGTGATAACTGCTCTGTACGAACATAGTAAGCAAGTACTAGTAAGGAAAGAACGGACAATCAATGTCGCCGTCAGCCTGCAGGAAGCGCCCGTAGCCGTATAGTGGGATGGATAATGCAAACAGCAATGTAGATTTTGCAATACGGTATCGACAGATCGTGTGTAACGCTAGAACTCGACAGTAAATGTGTTCTTCTCAAGCTGAAAGCGCCAATACTTAGGGGATCAGCAGGAATTTATCCAGGTATTGTTCGACGTACCTCCTCTTCCAGCTGCTCCTTGATCATCTCGACCGAGTCGGCCGATACCAGGAGATGTGTCTCGTCAAGGTCCTGAATCAGAAAGTTGCGCTCTTCGTTCATGACCAGGATGAGCTGCTTGACAGGTGGGTCACTGTGGGTTGGCAAGCCTGCAGATCAGCCTACGTTGCCAAGGTATACAACAGTCAGGACCGCAGCGCTGTACGTGGTAATGAGTACTCCTGGACACGAGTATGGTCAGCGACGTCAGGGCTCTCATGAGGATGCACCCACCTTTGATGGCTCTAACCATGCTGCCTCTGCAGCCGCTGGCGAGTTAGCATGTACCCAAGCGTCACGAAAGCTCCGATCGCCTTTGCCTGGCCACATCCCCATCTATTAGCACTCAACGCAGCTTTGTTTCGCTGCATTGGGCAATCTCACGAGCTTTCGGCACAATGGATATCTTCGAGCCGTGTGCGTTGGCTGTGTTGGGCGGTACGCAGAAGTGTGAATACTGACCTGTTGAGCATGACAGGGCGGAATGCGCCTCCAGCGCGCCATACTCTCGAATCCGATAGCGAAGAAGAGCAGGACCCTGAAGATGTACAGACAAGTCGGACCACCAGCTCAATCAAGCTCAGAAGACCTGCACCAGATGTTAAGATCCAGTTGACATCTGATTGCCCTGCTTTAGCCGGAGAACATCTGATTATAGCAAACAGCGAAGCCGGCATGGCGTGGAGCCAGGGCCTGGATGCATCAAGCTTGTCGCTTGACGGTTTCCTCCTTGTGGATGGCCAAAAGGTAATTCGTGACTTGAATACGTGGCGGAAAGCCGAGGCTGACGACGTGTATTATCATAATATCTCAGGCAGCCAGCTTGACCTATTTTGACGCGCCGAGACCGACTGTGATTGCATTCGCATCAGCGCCGTTGACGTATGAAGCTATGCACAAAGTAGCAGAGTGTCTATTACAAGAGTGCCGACCATCCACGTTTGTTGCCACATTGCTTTCATAGAGCCCGCATGAGAAGCTGATGAAGGCCGTCCACGTACTAGAATCACCATCATAGACTCCTACTCGTACCCCTCTTATTTATCATCTACATCCCAGATGCCGTCGATACGATTTTTGGCGACAGGAGGTCAGGTAGACATCGCTATTCAGCGTTGCGAACCTCCAAACCTGGTTCAGGGTCTGACGGCGGCAGTCGCATGCGAGGTACTAGTGTATATCATAGATGCTGACAGAGTATTGTACTGACTATCTCTTCCTTTGTTCAATAGGCTGATGAATGTAACATTCGGTGCCTAGTCCTTCTGCTCCCATCGAATCTCTCCGACTCGACCAGTGCATCCGTTATTGTGCATGCTACCCATAAGCAGCCTGTTCCGGACAGTATATATGACTACGGAGGTCCCCTTCCGGGATCCGAAAATCTGCTCGAAAGCGCCGAAAATCGAACGGCTTTGTCGAGGTTGGGGACGAGCTTAGGCTGGACTGGGTTTGGTTGGCAAATGCCGGACTTTTCGCGTGTTCGGCAGAAGCGCAGAGGTGATATGCAAGTTGCGAGTCAGGCTGGATTCGGGTGGTGGAGCGAAGCCAAACGTTTTCACAGACAGGCTGTTGCCGAAGGGGGAATGTACACATAACAGGCTTATTTTACCTAGAACTTATTCTAAGTTCGAGGTAGGCCATGCCAGCGGATTTGGTAGTATCTGTGCCCGTAGGGATATGTATCCACTTCGGTGGCTTGGATAGTCTCGCATGTAGAAATGACGAGCCGGGCCACATCTTGATGGCTAGACCGAGCGAACTGCTCATCCAGTGCGCGGATATCACTTGTATGCGTTGGCCTGGTCACGAGCACGAGATGGAAAATGCTTGATGGAGTTCTGGCTAGCAGGCGTTCCACTACTCCGTATATAAGGCTTGCGTGTTCCGGTTCATAAACGACATCCGCGCCGATGACGATGTCGAAGGGCTCCAATATGGTGCTTCTGTGATTAGACCAATCCAGACGAACAATCTCCGCGTAGACTGCATCCTTCTGAGCCAGTGAGATCTCGTTATTCAACAGATTCTTGTGCAAGTTCTGCAAGGTAGGGGGATCCATATCGCTCAGAACCACTCTAGCATGGGTTTGAGTAAGCGCTAGAGCTTTGCAAGCTGCAATACCAGCGAGGCCTGTTCCGCTGCCTATCTCTAACAGACGTATTCTTTTTCCAGGAGGCCCTCCGTGCGGAACAAAGAACTGGGATGGATCGGCCAGCATACGCCGAGCAAGGTGTATTGAGGAGCTCCAAGTTGTAAAGCCAGTAGCGTGCACATCCTGCATGTATGAATCTTCAATGACGATGTCTTGGTATCCAGCTGGGCTGTAGAAGCGATATGGCTGTCCGGATCTATTGTTATCTGAAGCGGCACGTTATCGTTAGCCGTAGCAAAAGCACAACGCGTACTGATCACCTGGATTTACCTGGCTGCAGAGACTGTGTTGTTATGGTCAGTAGTTCCCCTGCTTCATCGAGGATGCCATCGTCTTCGTAAATTGTGAATAAGCGGTTTAGCCATGCTCGAACGAATGCGCATTCAGTATCGTCGAGTCCAGTATTCACAACGGTTCTTAGCCGAGACA
Source organism: Cystobasidium pallidum (assembly GCA_001599955.1). Taxonomy (NCBI): domain Eukaryota; kingdom Fungi; phylum Basidiomycota; class Cystobasidiomycetes; order Cystobasidiales; family Cystobasidiaceae; genus Cystobasidium; species Cystobasidium pallidum. The sequence continues at coordinate 597,049 of BCIL01000001.1, forward strand.
GCGCGTTGCGAACATCAACTTCGTCAAGATTCAGATTCTTGCCGCGAAGACGAGGCAGAAAGATAGATGGGAGTATGGTGGTCATCTTGCTCCATCGTCGTTCAGCCTGTTCTTAAGAGTGTACGACTGTTTCTACGCACAACCGTCTTCGTAGAAAAGACCAAAAAAAGGTGATCGAATGCTTTCTTTCGTTCTGACAGCATCAACGGTAGACATGGCTTCTAAACTTTCACGGACACTGCTGCCTTCGCTTAAGGCTTGCACTCGACCGATAGTCGGTCAAAGACTTTCTGTTCGATGCATCTCCAACTCGAGACGACCAACTTGCAGGCCTAGCACCATCACTGGGCCGATATGTTCAAGATACGCCTCGTCCGTCAGCGGCCCTTCTGCCTCTGGTCGGTTCTACCCCTCACCTCGTGTAGTCCGTTTCTGGCAAATTGCTGAAGCCGTGCCACCCGCTTTGTATACGCCTGTCATGCAGATCCCACACCTACCGAAGTGGAAAAGCTTATGATACAAGGCTTAGAGTGCTTACAAGAGTCTGACCTGGAAGGTGCTCGTCAGGCATTCGAGCGGAGTATAGCAATGAAGGAAAGTCCGGGTCAGTCGGCTTGCAGGATGTTTAGGAGGCTTGGGTGACGAGACTAACAGCGCCTGCAGCCGCACTATACAATTTGGCCCTCGTGTAAGTCAGACTTCCCGGTCTTCTGCTCAACGATTCGACAACCTGATGTTTCTGTATCAAGCTTGTATCAATTGGGCGATGTACCCAAGGCCATCGATGCTTTCGAGCGATCACTCGTCCTAGAACCATCAGCAGATGCACATACCAACGTCGCGTCGGCTTACATTCTGTCGACGCCTCCCAACGCCGTAAAAGCCATTGAACACCTCCAAGTTAGTTACGAAGTGTCCATACATACAATCCTAGCTGATAGCAATCTATACTACTGAGCAGAAAGCGCTTACTCTAGCCCCGGAAGATGGCGAGATCAATTTCAACATGGGCGTCATTTTCGAAGCAAGTACGTGACAATATTCTGTACTTCGTTGACATCGTTACTTCTATGTGCTAAAGTTCTGGTCTTTTCCGTACCACAGGCAATCGCCTTGATGATGCCCTGCGCGAATACCAGCGAGCAGAGGCGCTCGGGATTGAAAGAGCCGCTCAGTGTATAAGAAATGTGAGCACGAGGTTGCGCTCTATCGCGCATCTAGCTGAAGCAGCATACACAGGTCGGCGGCAAGATAGTCGAGAAGAAGCGAACCGAATCGGAGTCGGCTTGAAACCCTAACAAGAAGTTATTCAGGACGAGCATATGATTATGGATCACTGTATCTTCGATGTATAGAACTCAGGCTGGGTTGAGAGGTGGATTAGAATGAGGTACGGAAATGTAGCGTTCTGCGACTATATTGCCTAAAAAACAGTTCGAGCAAATACAACGTTGGTCGATCACTAACCGAAGTACATATAGTTCATCACAGAACACGCCTTCAGCACTATGGCTGGAGAGCAACTAGGAAGCCCTACCTTCAGTTTGACTAGGACCGAATAGTGCTGAATAACAAATATTCGAAAGCCTTGCGGAATGAGCTGTTATGCACGTTTAATCCATTACATGGCTTTCTAATGTCCCTACATACGCTGACGTCACGTGCAGTTACCCTTGTGTACTATAGCCATTTAACCGGGATAGCCTGGCAAGAAATACTGACGGATGGTGAAATATGCTTGATGCGAGATATCGTCGAGATAGCGTGAGAGTTGGCCCTGTTACAATAATGTGTATTGCAACTGAAGGGTGACGGTCTGGGCCGATTGGTGTCTCCCGGTGCAGCAGTCGCCAGATTCTACTAGCATTTGAAAAGCACGACGGCGGCGGGCTTTGACAAGCTGCGCTTGCGCTCGTCGTCATGACAAGCCCAAGCACTAACTCATGGGCGAGAGCATGCAGCCGCTTCCCACTTGTTCCGATGTAAAGTCGCCGTGAGATCTCGATACGCAAATTTGCCTGAAGGGTGAGGTTCGCAGCTGAGCCAAGTTTACCGCAGCAAACCGGAAGTGCGCGGCTTTACGTCTTTCCTCCTTCGCGCTGGCTGCCATCATTTTTCCTTGTTTGCCAATTCGTAGCTGTCTCCGACTTTCCCTATCAAGATCAGACAAATAGCAGACTGCTGCTCTCGGCGTCTGCTGGCCACGCTCCGAGTGCTCCTACGGCTGCCCTGCGGCTACTACTGCCGTACCTGGATCCGGTCAATTCCTTGATCGTCATTAATTTACAGAATGAAGAGCTACACGTTGGCGCTTCTTGCGCTGCAAAGCTGGATGGTTCTACATGCTGTAGCACGGGTAGTATCTCGTGCGAATGTAGGTTCAGTCAACACGCTCTCAGAAGCTACGATAGATCTGGTAAAGCAAAGGCTGGCGGAGTCTGCTGTCGGAAGGTAAGCGGTCGTTATGCTCGTGACATTTCCGAGCCAAGGGCCTGGCTTTACCTTGCAGCATCATAATCTAATGTACTAAGCTCATGCTGTTGCATTGTGCAGTTGGGAAAATGGTACACGGGCTCAAGCGCTGCTCGAATACGACTATCCGAAGCTGGCGGTTTTCTACAACCCAGCTGTCCCTATTGTCGCTGGGCACGTGCCAGCAGAGTGCAATGCAATAGCGGAATACACGATAGCAAACAGGCCAGCTGGAACCATGATGTTCTGCGAGGACGGTTCCGCGGCAGACCCCGCAAGTTTAGGAATCTCAGTACTCATTGCAAATCACACCATGGATGTCGACTACATGAGTGCTGTTGAAGACGAGAACGAATGGCTTTTCACGTATGCACCAAGAACAGCAGATGGAGCAATATCTCACAGAGTTTCAGAAGTTCAATTATGGTCGGACTTTGTTGCCATGTGAGCGTCGGTAACCCAGTAATAACCATATTGTAGGCTGAAACATGGTCTCTCTTCCAGGGTTCCTCCGTATCTCGCCTACTATGGTGCATTGCACGGCAATGATACATTTACGCAAGCTGCTTGTAGGTTTTCGTCCGTACTTGCTGTTTCTCGGGGGCTGAAAAGGGAGAACCGGCCCGATTTGCAGATGATCAATGTAGACTCTACCGTAACTACCTCAACAATGGCACGGGTCTATGGCAACACATCGTTCTAGGTAACTATATCGCGCGTGATTATGGGTTCTGGACCACGGGAAATGCCTGGGCCGCATACGGAATGCTTCGAGTGCTCGTAACGATGATGCATTCAGAATACCGAGAAGTGATGGAATCGCAAAAGGACGACCTGAAGGCTTGGATCGTTGAGATTCTACAAGCCTCCTACGCTCATACTAACGTAGGGCTGTCTCTTCTGTTAGTTTTCTCATGGCGCACGCTGACTTTGTCTGCTTGGCACAGACAACGACTGGCCTTCTACCAAATTATCTGGGTGAAGATACTTTCTCGGAAGCATCAGCAACAGCACTCATGGTCGCAGTCTCTTATCGCCTAGGTCAGCTAGGACTTGACTCGAGTACGATACCGAACGCCCATGCGGCTAGGAAGGCTGTCTTTGCAGCGGTTGACCCCAACACAGGCTGGCTCACATCAGTTGTGAATCCTCGAGACTGGAGTTCGGCAGGCGAAGAGAGTGCTGAAGGCCAATCATTTACACTCCTTCTTTCGGCGGCTTATCGAGACTATGTCGCAACTACGAACGATATTGGGGACGATATACCAATTGCTACTGGTACCCCCTCGGTACCAGCCCCGACTGGCACGACCTCGACTACTGGAAAGGCCTTCCGCGCAGGCCTCGTGTCAACAAGTGCTACTAGCATTGCGCTTCTTCTCAGCTTGATACTACCAATATTGTGATTGACTTGGAAGCCGCGGCTACGGGGGTTCAGAGCTTTGCTTTCTCGAAACGGAGCTGCTAGCATCGAATTTCGGTCCGTTGTGGCCATAACGGAAACTTTCACGACTACTCTGAGACCCAACTGTACAATATGATCCTTTCATACTATCGATTCTGTATTCAATGTAGCCTTCTTTAGTCCAGCTTTAAGTTGAATACTTGTTACCATAGGTGTATCTCAAATGTTGTTTCACCTCGCAACGTGCCATCGATGTGGTAATTCCGAGTTCAAATTGTTCGGCGAAGCCTGCGATAGATTTGGCTTGCAGCGTTGGCGAGTCGCTCCTGAACCCGGCATTAATAGCCACTCAAGCCGGCCATCAAGCTTGTCATACGTGATCGAGGATTGCAGCATCCGTGCTGCCATCGGGAAACAGGACGCGAGGAGACCCGCGATGGAGGAGCTTTGTATCTGCTCCTCGACTCAATCTGCATTGAAACCCGTGTGGGTGAGCCCAGCCGTCTCTATAGGTTTCCCCCAGCGCCTTGCATGCGACCGCAAGCGGATGACCAGGCTCACCTATCCAGAATTAGAGACCATCTATACCTTCGACCGTCTGCCTCCACCCGCCGGGCAGGTGTGCACAAGGGTGAAGCTCCGGCGTAGGGAGGGCGTGATCTGTACCTGGGAGAGGGCGCTGCTTGGGTGGGAAGAAGCTCGCTGTCCGAAGGGCGACCTACCTGTATACCCTACGTACGACATACCTCGGAACACTCGGCCAGACAGCCGGACGCACACGGGGTGCACCGCAGCGTTTCAGCTCGACAATGAGCGAGTTCGCATACGCTGTGCCGCCTGGAGAAGGCTCGTCGTCAAAGGCAAGCGCTGCGTCGGCGCAGGGTTCCTACCTCCCGGCATACAGCGCCCATACGGACGGCAGCCACAGCCGAAGCAACAGTGCCAATGGCGATAGCATAGCTGCTGGCGGTAGCGTTCGCAGCCATCAAGCTCTCGGCGCTTCTTCCTCGCGGCTGCCTGTGGAAATGCGCGACTATGGTGCTGCTGGACCTCCACCGCGCTCTTCGGGTGGATTGTCTAATGCGAGGCCACTGATGAATTCCGCGGATGCAGCACCTTTCGAAGGGCACGGCGCAAGCACGCTGAACAGCTCTTCGCATCACCAGCGCTTCAATGTTTCGCCAAACCGCCCCTCCGACGGTCTTCCACCCTCTTCATACACTCAACACCCTCCAGGAAGTTCGCACGGCGCCACACATGCTGCCCATCCGTCCACGAGCAGTCATTCAAACAACCTAACGCCCCTTCCAAGTAACAACACTGCAAGCTCAAGTACGAATCTATGGGGCTACAGTGTGCCCTCCCCGCCTCAGACTGCACAGTCGCAGAATGCCGTCAATCCTACACCTGCTACTTACAACCCCCCTGGAACCGCTGGTTCCATCCCAAATGGGCTGTTCAGTCACTATCCCGTACAGGACCAGAATCCAGCTTCGACTTCCTCTGCTGCTGTCTCTGCTGCCCTAGCTGCAGGAATCGCGATGCCATCGACTAGTGGGGGTCACCCAACCTACCATGGCTACAATGTCTCAAACACGTGAGTCTACTATCCCGTGGGAAACGACTCTAACGAAAGCGAGACTAGTACTTACAGCACTATCGTTTACCATTTCTTGTTTCGCGTGCGCATGCTGCATTTCGTGAAAATGGCACCCTTGATTGCGGTCATCTTCCAGTCGTCCTATGACTGCACCAGGTTCATCGATAAGCGCGCCCGGCTACTACCATGCTTCGGGCTATGGCATGTTCTCACCGGCAACCTATACAGGAGCAGGCTTTCCACAATCTTTCCCACGATACTCCATCCCAAGCGAGCTCCTTCAACAGTTCTCACATCAACCCGGACCTCCAGGCTCTTCTGCCGGACCTCCAAAAAGCAGTGGCGGCTTGCCTCAACCGCCTGGCTCTGCAAATGCAGCTACTGCAGCTGCATCGGCTGCTTTAGCAAGAGACAGATTGTACGGCAATGTCCCCTACTCGGGCTTGCCAGATGAACCCTCGAGTGGAGCACATCGTCGTGTGTCTATGACTTCGTCAACAGGGCCGAACGATGTATTTGCGCATCAACCGCCTCCGCTATCTATGAGTGCTGGCCCGCCGCCTACCATTGGCTATCTGCCAGGCGGAGCTTATCATCCGGCATATCGGCCTGGTACAGAATACAGCGCCCGCGCATCAGAAGATCTGGAAGAGTCACGGTTTGACAGGCCAGGTACAAGCGATACAGCACGACCGGATACGGCGTACTCAACCTTCTCGACACATTCTGGCTTTTCGGCAGCTGCGGCTTTGTATCAACATCTAACCCATCCTTCCCTGTATAATACAGCTGGTACAATGACCGGAAATGAATATAATAGAGCTAATCCTCAACAACATACGTACAACTTCATACCGATTCCCAGCCAGCCAAAGAAAAGACCTAGAAGAAGATTTGAAGAAATCGAACGGCTGTACAACTGCAATTATCCCGGCTGTAATAAAGCTTATGGTGCAGGTCAGCTTGAATCGACCCCTTTTGGGTCCCCGGTCACGTGTTTTTTGGCCTGCCGGAAAAG
>BCIL01000001.1:605346-635318 GCA_001599955.1 Cystobasidium pallidum
GACCACCCTATGGTAGACGAACATGGAGTTCCATTTGGCACAGGGGGTCGATTCAAGCTGACCTGCACCATATGGCACTCTGAATCATCTTAATGCGCACGTGAGCATGCAAAAACACGGTCCAAAAAGGCTTCCTGCCGGTAAGTTACCAGCAGATCGGCACGTCTAGGTTTCAATCCTGGTAACTGATGCGTGCATGTGATACGCTACAGAATTTAAGGAAATTAGAAAAGCATGGAGGCAACGGAAAAAGGAAGCAGAAGCAGCAGCAAAAGCAAGGGGCGATAAAGATGGCCAAGAGGACGAACACGAAAGCGGAGACGAGTTTGATGAAGACGATGAATCTTACGAAAAGAGTGGTGTTAGTTCCCTACAGAGACCGCACCCTGGACAACTACACGCGTATGCACCTGGGGCTCCTGATCCTGGTTTGCAAGGGGGAGTTCTGCAAGCTCCACCTCCGCCTCCCCACGGGATACAGAGCATCAGCCCCCCGTCCTCAACGACGGTCTACTCTCATTCACCCCGGGGAGGCTATCTACCGAACTTCCACGGCTATCATGATGACGGTACAGCATCTTCTGGTATTGTGGGCGGTATGGCCCCGAATTACGATCTGCGTCCATCTACCGCTCCCAGCCACCTTATGCACCATATTTCTGCCTTCGGATCCGTCGCACACCCATCGGCGTTGATGGGCGTATCGCCCTTAACTGGAGGCGTGAGCAACGGACTGCCTCCGGGGTATATGGGGGCAAGAAAGAACAGCTTGACTAGCTTCCCCCCAAGTTTCCCAAGCATACAAGAAGAAGGAAATGAAGAAGGACAATTTCCACCTGGGAATGAAAGCATCCACGGACAGGCAAACAGGTCATCGATACCTAATGGTCCTGAATATCCTGGCAATCCTCATCTTCCCACACCGCCTATTTTACTCGGAGGTTCCATGGGTTCCACTTCGGTAACTAGTCTCGGATCAATACCATCGCACATGCATTCCAGTCATTTCGGATCAAATGGGCGTACCGGTGGTGCCGGTGCGGAAGCGGGAGAGTCGAGACCTAGGACTGCTTCGTCACCTTTCCGCTTCACAGCATCAGGGCTGGGAGAAGCGTACGATCATTTGGAAGGTGTTGTTGACACTTCTGATGCACTGCGCATGAATGCAGGAAATCCCATGGTGCAAACGTCGCCTGGACAAGATCTTTCGCCCACGCATAATGATTTCACCGGGCAATGGTCGCCTGATTGGAAAAGCATAACACATGTCTCGAACCATCAACAGGAGGTGTCAAGATAAGGTACTTACACTGCGAGTCTCCATACCCCACATGCATCAGAGCCGAATTAGGAACTTTTATCGAGTATACGAAGCACCAATAGTGCGACGTTACCCTTGTAACAACACCCCCATGTATTTGTGTAAAAATAGAATGTAACACTATATATTCTGATAAGACCCTCAGGTAGCTTCTTCCTCTACTGGGCGGTGTTTTCGCGTTCTTTGCCTAATTTCAACGCGTCAGCCCAAGTTTGGCGATAGGTAGCTGTTCCTGTTCAATACGTTCTGGCTGGAGCGAGCCGGTCCACAGAGCTGGCATTCCCGGAAGATATGGGAAGGCTCGTTTTATGATGCCCTCGTTCATCATTCAATACCGGGAAATGCCTTCTTGACCACTCCGGGCACCACTCCACTCCGCGTTGAGCGATTCGGGGGTCAGTGTGCTTGCTGCACCATTGCTGGCTGCTGCTCAGAATATTAGTACGACAAGGTACAATGGTCGCTCTAGCATTTGCATGCTCGTTCGAGCATTAGCCAGAGGTTCTTCCAGATCGCCGAGTATGCATGGGTCGCTTAGAAGCCTAATGGGGCGTATATCGTCCTTGTAAAACCATGTGATAAGTCTCCTGGGTACCTTCTTAGCATAATAGGTCTTCTCTCAGTTCATGTTTACCAGCCTCCCCATGGGAAAGCTGGGAAGGGTGGCAAATGGGCCAAGAGGGCAAAATTAGCAGCATATACAGTATGGCGTGCCGATCATGAAGATAGATTGCGCAGCTGAGCTTTCGACAGGAGATTCCGACAGCGAGACTCTCCCTCGCGACAACTTGCACATGCATGGACTTCGGAACAGGCAACCAACGTGAAACTCGTCCTAGACAACAAGGATCACCTGATTTATGCCTTGGGAGGCTTGGTGCCCTGCTCGAACTTGTATGTAAGGCCGCACTTTCCGCAGTACTGCCTGTCCGAGTGCCAAGCCATGAAGACACCAGCACCGCACGACTCGTTGGGGCATTCACGTCTGAGACGCTTGACCTTTCCGTCGCTATCGACCTTGTAGAATTTCAAGATTGACATCTTGACCTTCTTGTGCTGTTGGCGTTAACGGGACGAGGAACAAGGTATATATCAGTCTGAGATCCTCAGTCAGAGGTACCGGCTGACGGAACGGACCTTGTGCTTGATCTTCTTAGGGGTAGTGTAAGTCTTTTTTTTGCGCTTCTTGGCACCACCACGTAGACGTAGGACGAGCTGTGGAGTGGTAGACATGTCAGGTATTAGTGCGATGGACGACACGTTTGAGCAGAGCCGTAGGTGCATGAACTAACGTGGAGAGTGGACTCCTTCTGGATGTTGTAGTCGGAGAGGGTTCGTCCGTCTTCGAGCTGCTTTCCAGCGAAGATCAGTCGCTGTTGGTCGGGTGGGATGCCCTCCTTGTCCTGGATCTTGGACTTGACATTGTCGATGGTGTCGGAGGACTCGACCTCGAGGGTGATGGTCTTGCTGTGGTCACACGGTGCAGACGGTCGTCAGTCTGTGTAAGGATACCAGCTGTCCAAGCGCTTAACTAACCCCGTGAGGGTCTTGACGAAGCTGCATAGAACGGTGGGGAAAAGTCAGCTGGCTGTTCCAGGGCATAAAGCTCTGCAAACAAGGCGTACATTTGCATGGTGTCCTCTCTGGCGATGGATGTCGCGTCCTAGAGCGGGTTGGGGAGAGCGACAGGACGGTGCTTGCTTGTGTTGCTATGTGTGTTTGCCACCATCTGCTGCCTGTTTCTGCCCGCCGTCTCGCGCGTGCCAACTTTGCGGCTGGCCAGAATTCCTTCCGCATCGTCCTCGCCCGCAGCGCCAGGGAAGGCCCAACCTGCGCAGGTTTAGCAGAGCCGCTGATCGGGATTGGCAAACAGTAATGGCCTGCATCCACCGAATTACTCCTATTCTCGAAGCATTACAAAAACCACGGCTCGTCTGCAAAGAGAGAAAAGCGATCGCACTCCTTCTGCAGACTCGAGCCACCCTCGACATCCGACGACCCCGAGCCCGCCTTGCAGTCCGCCCACTCGTTATAACAAGGTAGGATAACTCAGTCGCCATGACCAAGGTAAGCAGCGGGCATGTTATGGAGCACACGTCGTATCGTCGCCGTCCCCGTCGTCGTTCTGGGAAGGAGAAGTCGAGGTCAAGGAGGGTGGTTGGGCAAGATCAAGGCATGGGATGCAGGTCCAGGGTCATAGACGCGAGGATCCCAGCAGCAACACCATCAGCTGCAATGAAAGACTGCTACATGAATATATCCGTACATGCTCGTCTAGCAACTCGGGTGCTCCTGCTCGCAATGCGCACATGTCAGGAAGACTGCATCAAAAAGATTACACGCACAGAAATGCTACGTCGAGACTTCTTCAGTCGGGTTCAGCCAGATTCAACACGCGATCAATGTCGATGTCACTCCACCTCTAGCGCTTGTCTCCGCTATGGCAGTGTTGGCCCTGCCGGATTGCTCTTGCGCATCTCACTGCAAACCTCCGCCGAAGTGCTTACTGCTTGGAAGCGACAATCCGTTAAGCAGCCGTGCCGTGTAGCCATCGGCCCCTCAAGTGACCTGCTACAAATTTATGCCTCGTTACCACAGACGGCTACATTCCTGGCGTAGGATATACACCCAACATCACCCGACAGAAAACGACTTACAGAATGACGATGGGCCGGCGATGCGACGTGCTCCGAGGAGCAATAACTAATCTATCCTATGCTTCATGTTATATAGGGTACTCAAGCTTTCGGTAAGCGACACACCAAGTCGCACGGCATCTGCCGACGATGCGGCAAGACATCCTTCCACAAGCAGAAGCACAGTACGTTAAGGCTGATCACTCACATCCGCGTCGAAGGAATCGTTACTGAAGCGAACTTGTCTTCCAGCCTGCGCTTCGTGCGGATACCCAGCTGCCAAGATGCGTTCGTACGAATGGAGCAACAAGGCTAAGCGCAGAAAGACAACTGGTACCGGCCGCATGTCTTACCTCAAGGTATGCGCTCCGAACACGTTCTTGGTCAGCATGTAAACTAACTCCAACCACTTTGTTACCCCTAAACAGAACGTTTCACGCCGATTCAAGAACGGCTTCCGCGAGGGAACTGTCGCTACCCGAAAGGTCAAGAAGACTGAAGAGTCCGCATAAACGTGATCACTTTCCTCTTCTAATTGACGCAAAACAATCCCGTCCTTTGATTATTGTGATGTTGACTTCACCACGGGAGACTAGAGGAGCGGAAGGATTAATCGCATGACCGATATTGGATGAAGGTTGAGATCGGTTGCAAGAGTTATATGGTGGAAAGCGTGGGCGAATAGGTGTTGGCAAAGAATGATCTTTGGGCGACTATACTGTCTTTTTACAAGGATGAGAAGAAAGTCGTCGCTTGAGAAGTCTTGTCCTACACTCTCCTCGTGTCTTTTTGCATTTCTAGTGCTGCAATACAGTTCCGGTTACAGCGCATCTCTTGGATCTTGTCCGGTTAGATGGGATTCCCGATGACAAGGATTTCACCTGGACATGCCTGCGTCTGCTTCAGCGCCTGAATGAGCATGCATCCATTGATACTGCTCAAACAGGGCTTGCCGACATGAGACGACTGTTTCCAAGATTTGCACCGTCAACGAGTCATGCTTGTGTTACAATAAGCGTAACAACTAAGAACGACGCAGCTATCGCTTGATCGTAGCTACCAATACAACAATCGCGTATCCTTGATCAAGGGTAGAAAACGTGACCTGACTTGCGTCTCTCACTCTTCGATCGACCGGAGGCCCAGATTCAAACCAATGTCGACATCAGATCCTACAAAGCTCGCCCGGCGGCTCAGCAAGGTCAAGCATATCTTGCTTGTACTCTCAGGCAAAGGTGGAGTAGGCAAGTCGAGTATATCAGTTCAACTGGCACTGTCTCTTCTCAATCAAGGTCAGAATGGAGGGGGAACTCGGTCAGCTGAAGAAGCAGGCGGCGAAAGAAAGCCAGTTCGGATAGGACTGTTGGATATTGATCTTACTGGACCAAGTGTGCCTCGCATGCTGGGACTCGATGGCGCTTCTATACATCAGTCAAATGATGGCTGGGTTCCCGTTTATCTGCCTATACAACACCTACAAGCTTCTACTTCTCCTGCCTCATCGGAGCAACTGAGTAATCACCAGCAGCAGGACGAGGAAGATGATCGACGACCTGTAGCTTCTACTTCTTCTGCTGCTGCTTCATCCACTACACAATCTGTAAACAGTCCTGTATCCAATGGGTTGTTCAACAAGACGCAAGACGAAATGAAGGTCATGAGTATTGGCTTTCTACTTAAAGATTCAAGGCAAGCGGTCGTGTGGCGTGGACCGAAGAAGTCAGCTATGATTAGACAATTCCTCGCTGATGTTCGGTGGGGTGATCTCGACTGGCTTATCATTGATACTCCACCTGGTGAGTATCTTTTGCGAACCCTTCGTGGACTATACCACCGCCTTTATCCTAGACTGACGACCGGAAATTTTACGAATAATGTCACAGGAACGTCCGATGAACATATTTCATTACTAGAGAACCTACTTCCAGCGCTACAATCTAATCCAAATACAACTCTCCATTCTATACTTGTTACCACACCACAGGCAGTTTCGCTTTCCGATGTTTCAAAAGAATTATCCTTTACCCGACGAGTGGGATTGCCCGTTTTAGGACTGGTGGAAAATATGTCTGGCTATGTATGTCCACATTGTGGTGATATAACAAATATATTTGGTAAAGGTGGAGGTGAAGAGTTCTGTCGATTGGAAACTGAAAAGGCTGAGAAAGCCGAAGAAGAAGAGGAGAAGAAAAGGAAGCAACAGCTGGAGCAGGAACAATCAGTGTCTGAGTCAAACGGGCAGGAGAGGAACGGACATACTTCTAATTCTGGTGAAATTACATCAAGTAGATTGACTTTCTTAGGCAGGGTACCTGTAGATCCTGATTTCGTAAAGGTAGTGGATGGACCAGAATCAGGCAAAGGATTGCTCGAACGCTACAACAAAACCAAGTCGTCTGCTATACTCGGGGAGATTTGCAAGAAACTGGTAGAAGCAGTCGAAGGCGAGATCCAATCGTCAGTTACGAAGACGTCGGAGATTGCACAGGGAACCGAGGCGATAGTCTTGGCATAGTACTGTTTCGGATTCGCTATAAAGTAATATGTATCGATATTTATACTTACTAGAATAATGCTCAGTGTGGTATGTTGTCTATGTTCAAGTCATGTAAGGCTACAGGTGTCAAGAGCCTGGATCTCCTTGCTTTTATACAGAATCAATGCCGTACCGCAGAAGCATGACGCATTCTCCCTTCCATTCGGCTGGAATTTCGCTCAATAGTATCCCTTTAATGCATAATACTGACTTCCCTCTGGCAGTCTCAACCCCGACTTTCTCGCAGCAGCAAAATACGCAATTCGAAGGATAGCCACATCACCGTCTTGTAGGACGTTCTCTCCCAATGTCAAAGTAGGGCACTTTCGCAACTTGGGTAGCCATAATTTATGCTTATCTAGCCTGTCCGGAAGTTCAGTGTAGACTGCAAGGTCTTGGCAAGCTTGTAGTTCCAGTATCTGAAGGGAGGAAGGCAGGTTGTATAAAACATTGGAAGGTGGTCTGATGTATGCGATAGACGAGGATGATGGAGGACTGCTTTCGGTGGCCGATATCGAAGAGGACATCCGTGTTCTCAGAGATGGCAGCTTGAGCGTATGTAAGCAAGATAGTGGGGTTCCGTTGTTCCAAAGTATGGTAGAAACAACATCGCTTGCGAAGCTGCCCAGCTCTAATCGTTCTAAACACGTAAAATCGCACCCTTGCCAGATCGAGGTGTCGCGGCAGATGTCATGCGGGCGTTCATAGTGTATCTTCAAAACGTGCAGACGACCAGAGGTACTCGCTATGAGTTCCTGGAAGGTCGAGTGGGACATATCGCCAACATGCTGCAACGATAGGTACCTCAAGTTTGGCAAATGCCACCGTGGCTTCTCCTTTCCCCTGAGCTGCGGATCGACCGCTGCGAGACTAACCCGATATATGCGCAGTGAGGTAATACGCTCTCCGCATTCTCGTACCGCTTTATCTACAAAGCTTGCGGGCATTACTGAGAATGACAGGCTAGTCAGGTTGTGTAAAGGGACCGCAGCACACAGCGCACGTTCTTCCAAACTAGAGCCCAAGTCGAAGTCGAAGAATAGAATGTGACGAGTCTGGCGAGCTTGTTTCAGTAGGCGATAGATGTTTGGCCCGTGTGCCCCGTCACCATTGATGACGATTGAGTGAACCAGTTCGGCCGTTTGTGGCGAATTGGTCAAGGACACCGCCAGAGCATCAACCTCCCGGCGATAATCAAGACGCAGGTCTTTATAGAGCGTGCGTTTGGCGAGCTGCCGTGGACGAAGACATAGTATTATGTACAAACGATCCAGGTCGTGGGATCGGACGATCTCTCGATGCTCACCCTGGACCACTCTCTGTTGATACTACACAGCAGGGCCAGTTCTCGATAGCTCCAATTTAAGCCGGTGCAGTGCCTCAGTATCTCGCATATGATGTCTTCAGGTAAATTAGGGAATGTGTTGCCCTTTTCAATGGTTTCCGCGCCGCCTGCCATTGCACGGCGCAAAGCAACTGATCGACTCTTGGTGATAGACTACTATGCTTCAAACGGATTGTTGTTGGCTACAGGTAGGATGGATTGATAATGCAACAGGTACAGGGAGTTTCAATTGCTTGTGCTTTAAGTCGTCATGTTGCTGGGAAGCTAAGAGCTGCCGCCATTTAAAGTGCCCCAGCAGCGGGACACCGGTATCGTGTTGGCTGCCCGGGTTGGAGTGAGACCAACCTGTGGACGATTCAAGGCCGGAGTGTCGTTCTTCAGATTTGCTCTCAGCAGCATATCGCAATGCCTGTCAGTCCTCCAAACTGCAGTTCACCCTGTCATGCACACGCTTGCTGACTGTTTCCTGCTCTCCGCATCTCTTTGCTGACGTCGGGTCGGTCATGTGTATCCGTCCATCTGGATGTACGCATTCAACCAAGCCAGGCATATCATTCGGCATACAACGATGATCCCCAATATTCCGTGGTCGGGAACATGGCCATACTGCCTTTGAACACTCGGATTCGCGGCCCTGCGCCAACACTAGGTGAGTCCGCCGAGGGCAAATGCACCTCACGCTGGACGTATGGAACTGATGGCTCGGCAATTCACTGTCAACCATGTTACCATGACCAGAGGATCCGTCACAACCTGATATCATCGAAGAAGCTATCACTCTCTTTAGGCCAAACTCTCTTTTCCGCAACTTTGAAATCAAAGGTGCTGCCGATAGGACGTTGATCTACCTTATCCTCTTCATTTCCGACTGCCTGAATCGGATAGGCTCACCTGGTGCCAAAGGGTGGAGCACGACAGAAGCCGTCAAGCAACTTACAACTCTTGCGCTGGAGAACTTCTCCCTCCCTGGAGATGCTGGCTTCCCGCTCAATTCGATGTTTCAAGCTCCAAAGACACGTGCAGATGCGGACCTGTTAAGGCAATACCTGAGCCAGTGCAGGCAAGAAATGGCTGGAAGGATAGTCGATACCGTATATGGACCCGATGGAAAGCCTAGTAAATGGTGGATGGCATTCCAAGTAAGTCAATTTCTGTTTATTGCTACATGCGAACAACGGAATTGACCCGCTCTCGCAGAAACGCCGATTTATGGGCAAGTCTCTTTCAGGCAATCTATGATAGAAAAATAGAGCGTCCGGTAGATGATGACATCGCGAGATGACAGAAGAATGACATGTAGCTTGTAGACTATTACTGAATGGCAGAGGCCCGTTCTGCAACGAGGCAGGCGTACCCAGATTGACTGATCGTTGCACTATACACAAGACTACATAGTTTCTTCTGCGAGACAGTCCGAGAGAAGAAGAAAAAGAAGAAAACGGCTGTATACAGGTGTCACTGATACGGATCCAACGCGAGACTGCCGACTACTGATATCACTGCAACTACCCTCGAACAGACCAGCAGATTAACAAGGCCATAAGCCAAATAATGAATTATATACATATCAGGAAATGGTGCAACTAGAGCAGCAACCACCTCCGTGAGTGTCCGTTGTTGCGGCCTTGCTGTTAGGTGTCTTGGTACGCTTTGGTTTCACTATATTTTCAATAGAAATTAGCTTCTAGCTTCATCTGTATGGCTTTTTTTCCTTTCTTACCCGCTTCACTTGTCTCCTGTGGTCTTATGTTGAGATGCATCACTGTCACTGAACTGTCTTCACTCGTGTGCGCTGTTTGCCCACGGCGGGGTGAGCCGAGTTTCAGCGGAAGAATCACTTGTACAGGGCATGTATGACACTAACTCGACAATTTCGAAGACCCTTGCAAGAACTGTCCACGATATAATCTGTAGACAAGGCCGTTCAATACTCAGAAAGGCACCCCAGGAATCAGGATAGAGACTGGCTTACAATCGAAGTTGTGAAAGGTCCCGAGGCTTGTGTTCTTCCCACTCTTTCCGTTGTTAGCAATCACATCAGTTCATGACCATCTGCTTCTTGTGACCAAGTCTCACCTGCAGGCCAGTCTTTGAATGTCCAGGCCAGTACTTCGCTAACCGTGGCGGAACTCTGGAAATAGAAACGCTTCCGCAATCCTGACAGAAGGAGCTGTGGGGTAAAAGCGATGGCTAAAGATGAGCCAAACCATCCTGCTGATAGCGAGGCCTGAATCCTATGGCTCACCAGCTCTATCGTGACCTGTCCGCCTTTCTCTTGGCTTTCTGGGGGCCCAACGGAGGACGTCTTTGATGTGGGAAGCTGGCCTTTCTTGACCGATCCTGGATCCTCCGAAGTCATGATTGGTGCCGTATGTAACCTGGCCGGGCCTTTACCTGCCTCCTCTGATCTCCGAGAGACGATGGTCGCATTATCGGCGTTCGCAGTGACTGCTACCTCGTTGTCGGCGCCCCGGAGTGTGCCACCATGATGGGTGTCCGGTTGCGAGACAGCGTACATGGCGGGTTGGACAGGGTCATTGATGGTAGCAGTGAAGGCAGACTCTGGATGTCCAGTGAGCGAATGTGCTCTATCCCTCGACGAGCCTTCCGAAGCTCCGACGCCATCCTGGATAGATGTGGCTGATACCAGCAGCGCCGAAACACCAGGAAGCCCCGCCATCTCTGGCTGCTGAGGAGCCGCAGCCATTGCAGTGGCGGATAAGACAGTGCAGGCACCTCTTGTCGCAGGCTTGTGGATTTCGAGTCAGGCGAGAAAGCGAGCTTCACCGTGTTAACGCTCCCTGACGGGGCTGCTCGACCGTGATCGGACAAGTCGGTTGCAGGAGTACAGGCTTGTGGGCTGACACAAGGTTGGAGCAAGGTGTATGCGTGGCATGGATGCGCCGAGCTGAGCTTACCGTTTGTGTATATGCTACGACAGCTGTCGGCTTGTCCATCGCAATCCCAGCCCGACCCGCCACATCGACCAGTTGGAGAACACACGCTCTGCAAGTATCGTCTATTAGCAAATGTGAATTTAGAGAAGTCTCCTGCAGTGTTGCCGTGCTTTACTACCGCCTAGAAGGGCCACTTTTACAAGCTTGTCTATCTGCTGTTCAGCTGCTGATCAATCCTCGATTGCAACCAGGTGCCGAAAACGAAGGAATGACAATTGAATGCCGGCGTATTAACCTGAAGCGGTCGTGCCAATCTCTCGGCCGCACTCCTCGGTTCGGCTTGCTTCCTATTCCCAACTTACTCATTCGTGAAGAACCACACCCTTAGCTCGGCGTACAGACGTACATAACCAATGGCTGACGACGAAAGAGAGCAAAAGCCCGATACCTCTAACCTCGAATTCCATCCGGGCATGTATTCGACGTCACATGCACCAAAACAGGATCCTCCTGTCAGTCTCGGGAGGCCACGGTGCCCGCAATAAGCAGAGAAAGATGTTCGTCCCCGCTGACACTGACTTTCACCATTGTATCCCTCGCTAGACTGGCACTTATGTCGCTCCACATGTGGAAAGCCCAAATACGCCACAGCCCACGCTCTTTAAGCCATTTACTCTCCCAAATGGTTTGAAACTCAAGAACCGAATTATAGTGTCTCCTATGTGCCAGTACTCGGCCGAGTCCGGGACGGGCATGCCGTCCGACTACCATCTAACTCATTTGGGAGCCTTTGCAATGCGCGGACCGGCCCTCGTGATTAGTGAAGCTACCGCAGTATTGCATAATGGCATGATCTCACCCGAGGATCTGGGTATTTGGGACGACAAGCACATCGGACCCTTCCGACGCATTACGGACTTTATCCATTCTTGTGGTGCATTAGCTGGTATTCAGCTTGCTCATGCAGGAAGAAAGGCCAGTAAGTACCGCAAGCTATGCAATGACAACAGAGCTATGGCGCTTATACGTTATTCATAGGCACATATGCCCCCTGGGAGCAAGGCTCCAAAGGTACCTATGTGCCAGAAAGCGAGTTCGGCTGGAAGAATGTTTGGGCCCCTTCAGCGATTCCTTTCGCCGAAGGATACGCTCAGCCTCTTGAGATGACGCTCAACGATATCGCTGAGCTAAAAGAAGCCTTCATTGCTGGATCGAAACGTGCTCTTGCAGCCGGGTTCGACGTTCTTGATCTTCACTTTGCGCATGGTTACCTCGTCTCGGAATTCCTTTCACCCAAGTCCAATCACAGAACAGACCAGTATGGAGGGTCTCTGGAGAATCGTCTTAGATTAGCGCTAGAGATTGTCAAATCAGTAAAAGACTTGGCACCAAAAGAGGTTGCTATTTTCGTTAGAATCAGTGCGACCGAGTGGGACCCTGCCGGTGAAAAGGACAAAGAAGGAAACTGGCAGTCATGGGGTATCGAACAGAGCATTATACTTGCTAAAGAATTCAAGAAGCTCGGAGTGGACCTGCTCGATGTCTCAAGCGGAGGCAACTTCTCCGGACAACAAATTCAAATTGGGCCGGGATACCAGGTTCCGTTGGCCGAAGCTATCAAGAAGGCCGTACCGGACCTGCCCATCAGCTCGGTCGGCCTGATCACCAGCGGCAAGCAGGGTGCGTAGTATACTTTCCTTCCGTCGTTGCCGATCGTAAAATCTGGCTAATTCTTCTCTGTCGCGCAGGCAATGGTATCCTGGACGCTGGCAAGGCGGACGTCATTATGCTCGCGCGTGAGCTGCTCAGGAATGCAGATTTCGTCTTTGATGCTGCCCAAGGTGGGAATTCCCCGTGCTATAACAGACGTGGCAGATGTCGCTGATTAGTAACTGCTTGCGTCAGAATTGCATACTGTCGTTCAAGTCCCGCCTCAATATGCACGTGCATATACCAGAATGTAAGTACATCCAGTCTCGTCAGCGTCGGGATCAGCGGAGTCTGAGAGTACTAACCTGCTCTGCTTTGGCGCCACAGGAAGGCATCAGTACCCTGAAAAGATACGAGAATAGCCGATTGAAGACAACATTGTAATACCTGAACATGCCATTAGATCAGTATAGATGATATTTATAGAGCATGCTCGGAATTTATCCCTGTGCTACGAAACCCTGCACACACATGGCCCTGAGCAGCGAAATCATAACTTGGAGAACGTGTTCCTAACGTTTCACCGAATTGCCGATATCCCTATTTCATTCCGTCTATGCTACAGTAGTACCGCTATTCTGCTATGCTCCAACACTCACATGCCCAATTTTTGATGCCAATCAACTGTTTGACTGTGATGAATATTTCCCGAGGTAGCGGTGCAACGTAAAAGCCTTTGACGTCCATCCCCGTATGATGGATCTTTGCACCTATTATAGCTTCACTGACCGCATTTTTTAGTCTGGAATGTAATAATGCAAATACTCGATCTTCCAGTCGTAGCATTCTATCCACACTAGACCGAATGTTATCCTCTTCAACCTTAGTCCAGCCCTCAAGTCTGCCACTCCGCAAGACGTTGACGATTTCATCTGCGAGATTAGCTATCTTTACATGGGTTGGAGGGCTTTCCGGGACTGTCGTGGATCCCTTGTCGTCCTGCATCTCCGAAAGTAACAATATCCATAGTCTGTCTGACCAGCTTGAAGGATTAGTCTCTATGTCGTTGTCTTTGTTGGGAGTTGAAGTTGTTGCGCCATTCATACTAGGTTTTGTGTGCGAGGCCGGTATGAGGGTACTCAAAGTCGCTAGGATAGTCAACGCTTGTAGCCTATTTTGTACATTGAATAGGTGCTTAGCAGCGAAATGGAATATAGGAGGAAGTACATTGGCTTCCGGAAGCGAAAAGTCATTCATCTCGCTTCCTGCTTTGGTTTTGGCGGTTTGAAGTTGGATGTGTACGGGTTGCGTTTGAAAGAGGGCTTCAACAAGAGCCTGCCCCACTACGGTTCTTGAAAGTGTGTCCGCCGTTTGATGGTCGTTCTGGCGAGTAGTGTGTGCACTCCAATCTCTCGTTCGCTGCAGGGGATCTCTATACAGCTGCGTAATGATTTCCCTCTCTTTCAACATGCTTTCCTTTCGAACTACGGCAGCCAATTCCGATTCATCTCCTGTCGCTACGGTGATTCCCATCTTGAAAAGGCGGAAATCACGATGCATGTCTTGGACCAGGCTCCCAATCTTGTCCTCCGCATGCGCCATATTATCAAGCAGCTTCGACCCTTCCTTATCCATGGACAAGTATTCACGACACGTTGCGATCGTGTCTTTCAGTGCCTTGATCTGCTCATCACGTACGGGTGCACATAGGCGTGACAGAATATCCGTCAAATCCTCGAAGAGTGTGAGGTAGGCTTCCGTGCCTGCTCTACTCTGCTTTGAGTCTGCTTTGACTTGCTGCGCTCTGCGGAAGGACGTTATCAGACGATCTCGAAGCGCTTGACCTCGCGGTGCGGGGGGCAACAAGGCATCGATTGAAATTTGCAATGCGCTTGAATCGGACATGACGGAGCCGCTGGCTGCTGGTAGGGGTGGGTTTGCATGCGTAGCGGTGCTCTCGTCTATAGAGCCCGTGGACACAGCTTGACCCAAGATCTGAAGCATGGATACCTCCTGTCCGGAGGATGTGTAACGGTCGATATCGTTGAAGAGATCGTACAGGAGTTGGACATCCGACAACTTCTGCTGTATCGACAAGGCGTTGTCGGCTGCATTCACTTTAGAGCGCTTAGCATCGTTGATTAGACTGGTTGCATCGATGCTTGCTGGTCGCTTCGGCTTGACTTTCAGAGGGATATCGACCCCAGCTTGGCCGGTAAATAGGTTGGCAAGCCGGCGGATATCATGATAAGGATCTGATCTCGAGGTATTACCGTCACTAACTAGGGTTCCCTCAGGTGGAAGACTGTGCAGCAGGTCTTCCAGGAGGTAGCGGATTTCCAGAGGACCACGAGTACCATTCTTCAACCTGCGCAGAAGTCTTATGGCTACGTGCTTGCAATGATCTGATACTGTCTGGAGGTTGTTGCCCCTCGTAAGCTCTTTCAGCTGGCGTTCGAAGATGTCCATAGATGGTTCATCTGGCAGGGCAAGGTTGGTTGCTCGCTCAGGCTTGTCTCGAGCAGAGTAGTCGCGAAGAGACGCTCCGGCCACATGCAAGCTTTACCGTATTCTGCTTGTCAGTGGGAAGAGAGAGATCAGCAGCACACGGGACAGTTCAGGCAAGCTCTTTTTGCCGTTTGTAAGGTTGATCGGGGGATTTGCATGCTTCGAGTGCAGGGAACAGGTCTGCAGGTGTGGCAGGCTATCTGACCCGTCGGTCATCAACATCCTGCTCGCACCTCTGTTGAACTGTGCTGTGCATGTTGTGCAGCTTGTCGCCTGCGTGCATCAATGCTGGGCCCCATGTTTCCTCCAGCCTTTTGAATGCCGGTTCGATCAGCCCGCCGGCGAGTGACGCAACATGGCAGCCACCGAAGTGTGACAGCCTGCCAGCACATCGCATCGTTGCTGCTTTGCACTGCACACTTCTGCAGCGACCGGCGAGCTGTTCATCGCAGACATCTCTGACAGCATGTCTGCGCCTGGCCATGCCGATGAGGCAGCAGAAAGAGCCGCCATTGCAGAAATGGCAGCCAGAACAGCAGCAAGTTCAGCCCAGCAACAGCCAGCAGCGGTCCCGCACACGTCGGCTACAGTCGACCCGGTGGATCCAGCAGCGCCGTCTGCCGCTGGGCCTGCTGCGCCTGCTCCCGCTCGTGCACCCGCACCCACTTCTGCCAGTCCTGCAGGAGGTGCAGCAGATCAGCCTGCAATCCAGGCTGCAAAACAGGGTGCGAAGAGCGAGCAGGTCCAGGGAACCGGCGTCCACGAGAAGCATATTGTCCGAGAGCTGGGTCTCGGTGTCCGTTCCAGGGAAGACCACGAAGCCGTGAAAGATCAGGAAGACATACCAGCGCGTCCGCAGGACCTCTCCACCGGCGCGCCCGTCAAGCAGCACGATGTAGCGGACCAGGAAGCCCTCGATCCTGACACTCGCAACGTGTGGGCGCATCCGGAGGCAGTGCCGAAACAAGTAATTGAAGGGCTCGACAATGACGAGCTGTGGAAGATCATCAGACGCTTCGACAAGCAAATGTATCACGTGAAAGCTATTCCGGGACAGAAGCGAGGGCCATACCCCGAGAGGGAGATGGATCTCGTCAATGCGGAAGATGAAGAATTCAGCCCGGACAGGCTCAGATCGAACATCGAGAGGCTTTATATCAACTTTGTTGTTGGCTCAGCGGCTTTCGTCAAGCACATTGCTCGTCTCCGTGCTTGGACAGAATTCAACAGAACCGCGACCTGGTGTGCGGTAGGTCTACTCTTTCACACTGATGCCTTTATTAGCTCTGCAACTGATACATTCTTGTCCGGTACACTAGGCTTACTTCACAGCATGGGCTCTAGCTCAAGTCGGGGTCTTCATTATTGGCATCATCGTTCTTCTGATTGTCTACCCGCCCGCCCGGCACTTCCTCTTTCCGCCTGCTCCTTTATCAATGATCAGCGCTACGTCTGGTGGTCTACAAAAGCCGAAAGCTGGTGACAAGCTAGGCTCGAAAGATAGGTGAGTGTCTGACTTCGCAAGCTTGCGATTCCATCATCGAAGTATCTTGCTGACATGAAGCACTCCTCATCTTTCATGACTACGGATCAAGTCTCACTGGGGTGCGGACCATGTGAATTATGCCGTAGAACAACCTTACTGACATCTTTTTCACCTTTCTCACTGACCATGATCCAATGATCTGCGCTTCCAATCTATGCAGGCCGCGGAAGCACACAAGGGAGAAGCAGTGGAGAACGAGGCTACAAACTTTGTCAATGGCATCGCAAGCGTAGCCATGGCAAGCGCAGTTGGGAAATCGCCAGAGAGCGATGGCAACCAGGCCGCCAAGAAAACGAAACTGGACACCGCACTCCCGGACCCT
Source organism: Cystobasidium pallidum (assembly GCA_001599955.1). NCBI lineage: Eukaryota > Fungi > Basidiomycota > Cystobasidiomycetes > Cystobasidiales > Cystobasidiaceae > Cystobasidium > Cystobasidium pallidum. Next base: position 622,108 of record BCIL01000001.1, read on the forward strand.
ACGGCTATTACTACGGCTACTGCCGAAAGCAAAGCTAGAGCTGGAGGTAACCTGCCAACTGCCGAACACAATAAAGCAAAGGATCCCGTGATTGATTCAATGTGGAAGGCTATGAGACCTATCATGAGAGGTATCGAGGATTTCTGTGACAACTATGAAAGATGTGCCAAGTGAGTGGACTTCGTCTACACTTGTTGTTCCTTGGAGTATGCTGCTGACTGATAGGCTTGTAATCTTACCGATCCCCTGCGATCACAGTGCCCTGTCCCCTGTGCATCCATACCCTGAACACGCCCATCGTCTTCGATTGGCAGCTGTACTTTTGCCTATCGCTCTGCTTACGGCTTTCGTAAAAGTTCAGTATATGGCGCGTGCAGCCACCTTTTTCATGGGTGTTGGCTTTTTCAGTCAGCCATACATCACCAAAGGCTGGAGATGGTTTACCAAAAATTACCCCAACTGGATGGACTTCCTGCAGGTTCAGAAGTGAGTTTGTGTTGTGCAGTTTAGGCGTAGGAGAGTTGCAGACACTGACAACCTGACAATCCGTCCTTAGCACATTACTTGCCGGAGTGCCATCGAATGCTCAACTCGCTCTCACCCTCCTACGGATCGGGGAGGACCACAAAACACCTCTACCTCCTCCACCTCAATACACAGAAGTACCGCCTGAACGTACCCCTACACCTGAGATTGAAGACAACTTGCCTCCAGTTAACGAAGACTTCGCGGACAGGGACTTGTCTCATGATCACGAGTTCCATGAAGGTGATGAGACGGAAGTAGATGACGCTGTCGCACAAGAGACATCTGGCGCTTCCGATCACAAGACGACTAAAAAGCATCGGCTATTGGGATTCTTGAAAGGAACAGCCAAGGCTGGTGTCACTGCCACGCTTGGCGCAGATAGAGTAAAGGCCTCCATTGGCAGTAATAAATCGAAACAACGGCAAGGGGTCTTGCGCAAAAGACAATACCAGGATGGTCCTTCTATGTTCAAGTGTCGATATCGTGGCAAGAAAGGATGGTTGCTGATTGTGAGCGGCGTGAGCCTCCTATTGTTGAGACTGGCCAGTTGGTTATGCCAGTCAGGGTGTAGCATTACTGACCTACTTTGCACCTCGGCATCGATCTTGTCGACCTCATTATTTCACTTTACAGAGTACTAGCGCTACAACTCCTTGCGTATCATGGGTGAAGGAGAACAAATTGCCGGGCACAGATGAATTCGACCCGCAATTTTCCATTCAACTGGAGGATATTCAGGAAATCAAGAAACTTGGTGGATTAGGATGGAAGACCAAGCTTGTCGTCGGCGGAGTTCTAGGCATGGAAGTCATCGATGGTCTCGCTATGGTCACGCCAGATGGCGAGACCACGCTTACTGCCCTACCCAGGCGTGATGAGCTCTTCAATAGACTCATCGCCCTAAGCCATCACGTGAGTGTAAACATCGCCAAAACAACTAAGCCACAGTATCAATGCGCTGACATGCACTCCCCTTCCAGAGGTGGGATTCTTATTAGAGCTGTTCGTCGATAAGCCAAAGAAATCGGACATTTAGGTCTGACAGTAGAGAAGCAGTCTGTTCTGTCCACACGCGAGTCGTGCGATCCTCAGAATGGCTTTTGCACTCTCAATGCATTTTGTAAACTATTTTATGAGACTCACTATACACGCTGTTCACCGATTGATTACCGATTACCAAAGGGTTGATTCCCAGATTATACTGTAGTCCAGGTGACAGCTCCATAGATCCGATCATATCGGGTACCTAGGCCGATGATGCCACAGTCGTTCCTGTCCCTTGCCAAACCATACGCCGGCACCGACAACGACGCGTTAAGGCACCGCTTCTCTCTTCGAGATGCAGACCCCTAAAACTGCACAAGGCTTCGTAGACCGATGGCGGGGCGCCAATGTTGATGATTTGCAGCTTCCTGCGGCGTTCGCGTTACCAGGGACCGAGTAAGTGATTCTTGAGCCGTGATAGTGAGCGCCTGGCCCGAAGGTTGAGCCATGATGTTGCATTTGCATGCATTCCCAGATCTATCGGCCGTGCGATAGAGCGTGAGTACCGTCTCGTTCGTTATCTATACGCTGCAGCAGCGAGGCACATGACCTGGAGACTATGCTAAATGATCGAATTGACCAACATTATCGAACAGTTGCAACCCAGAGAGAATTCGACACTCTACCTGTCCTGTCAGCAGATAATCGTAAGCCCATAGGATATGTCAATATTGAAGAGTTGCTGCAAAGGCTGGAAAAGGGAGATGTCAAACCCGAGGATTCGCTACAACGCGGCATGCGCAAGTTTGCTACAAATAGAGACTATAAAGGTTAGTTTGCATACAACAAGCATTAATCTGTGTGAGATTGCCAATACTAAACAGTACCTACACCAGTCATAACGCCGGACACAGGTGGGTTTAATCAGTAGATGGATGTTTCAGTGCACGTGCATCTATCTAAACGTCCTGCTGCTTCGGAACTGCAGATCTTGCAGTCTTAGAGCAGTTCTTCATGAATCATGACTTTGCTATAGTGACAGGTACTCTTTTTGTCTTCCAATAGCTTTGCTACCCCGACTAATAATTCGACCTCCAAATTTATTGCCGTACAGACTCGCAACGCAAGTTCGTACTGGCACTCGTGACAAAAGAGGACTTGCAAAAGTAAGTCAAACAGCACAGCTCTGTGATTGCATGGCTGATGGGAGGTCTTGTATGGTCATCCATCGTTAGATTCGCGGAGCGGAGGAAGCTGTAACTCCTTATCTCAGTTTACCATTGTACTGTCTACACAACCAACGTATACCACATCGTTTATCGAACCAATACTACAACATATTGCAATCTTATACATTGTTGTGCTCGCGTTCCAAGCCTTCTTTATACGCATGCATCAACGCTTGAACAGTTTGAACGATTTCGGCGGCCATTCTGCCGTTGGCAGCTTCAAAGTCGTATCGCTTCACATCTCTGTCCTTATTCCGCCAGACAACAAGCTTGAAACTGCTTGGTGCCCTTCTCGAGGTTTTGCAGGACGCTACTTGCGAAATATGATACGATGCAGTACGGACAGTCCCGCTTGCAAGCTTGGTGTCAGACGGCATGATGTGAATGTAGTCGTTATCTAAAGACAAGACGCGCTCGTGACGACCCAACGGCATGGGCATTTTCCGCTGGACCACATATGACTTTCGATATACCACACTATCAGCACGCAGGTGCAGAAAAGGTCGCAAACAGAACACTCACCCTATAGTTTGTGTTCAGATCGGCAGAGGTGACATACCTCGGCTGAGGGGGCTCCGAGAGACGTTTGAAGATTGATGCTACAGAAAGGCTTCAGCTCTCAGGCCTTCTCAGACTCAGCGAACATACTCACCATTAGGGTTGGTATTCACTATGCCAGCCTTCGTTCTAGTACCCGTTGCTGCATTGCCACCGTGAGGCATGGCACTCTTCTTCTGCAAAGCTAGATGATAAACGCCTTGCAAACTTTCCACTGTTCTATCCAGAGGTACGACGATACCCCTATCAGGAACCACTAGAACCCAATCTCGTGGGTTACCTAGGTTTCGCTTCTTGCACAGCATTTCAAGAACGTCCGCAAGATACATGTCCAATGGTACCTTCACTGCAGTGGTGACATCCTCGACTCCTTTCAAGGGTATTCGGATGCGCACAAGCACTAAAGAAGCTGATCCAGCGGGGTTGAAGGATGCTTTCGTTGGGGTACCAGCAAACGATGCGCCAATGTAGGAAGCTGCGCTGCTCATGCCTCCTCCCCCTGCGGGCAGGAGTTGCGAAGTGGCAGTGGGTGGCATCAAAGAACCACCTCCAGGAACTGCTCCAGGTACATCGAGATTACTCGCACTGGGTTGCGGTGACACAGAAGGTCTGGTAATTTTCTTGATAATACGTGAGGGCCTTCTTTGTATGTGCGCATCACTCTGCTGGTACTGCTTCGCTTGAGCAGGACTTGCAGGCACGACAGCAAAGCAGTTTCCGAAGCCTTTCGCAGGCCGGACTCTCTCGGGTGCTGGGAAGTCATCATCCACTTCACCATCCTCGTCTTCATCCGCAATTCGTAGGATATAGTGCGAAGCTTTGAGCCTAGCTTGTAGTTCCTGACTTGCTTCATCCCATTTCTCATCATTCTTACCCTGAGCATCCGGCAAAAGACTAGGTTGCCTTTCCGATTCCCAGTATTTCCATAATGCGCAGCCGATGACTTCCTCCACTATCAGATCGGATTTCAATGTCATTTTGATGGGTTTTGAGGGATCTTTAGAAAAGGGATAATACATTGTGACCACAAAATCGCCCGAATCGTCATTGCTGGAGGCCCCAAATCGTCTCCTGGGTACCGGTGGCTTCTCTGGCGCAAAGAGAGCCCCGTACAATTCGTTGAAAGGATTGTTGCCAGCGCTGCTGGTGCCAGTATCTTCTTGACGCAACATAGCCGAGAGTGCTGATTGGGCAGGTGCAGGTGTATTTTGAACTGGCATCTTTCTGATCGGGAATGTTATGTAAGGATCGTTATTATTGCCCCGCGAATGAGATTTGTGAGGAGATGGTCGCAGCATGCTAGGTGGTGCTTCAGCATTTGGAGTACCGTCTGTGCCATTGGCCGAATGGGATCCTGTATTGGTGCGATGCAGTTTGAACGGTGAAGCCTCGCCTGCTCCGGTAGATCTCGCTCTTCTGGGCGGAACGCCCTTGGTTGGCGTAGGCAGCAGATCTGCAGACGGCGCATCGCGTGGCTTCGAAACAGGCGAAGACGTGAGTGACTTAGTTCTGTGCGTTTTCGGGGTTTGAGTGCCTGGGACATCTGCACCGGGTGGAGTATTGACCGTTCGCAAGGGATGCTGACTATCCGAGCTTCTGGTTCGTGGAAGGCTTGGGGATGACATTGGCGTATTTGAACCCGATAGCGGTACCGGCTCTGTCTGCGCTCGCTGTCGGCGGATGATCTTGCCTGACTTGGTGCGGAACAGGGGTGAGCTGCTATAGCCAGCCGGAGATGTAGGCATTGCATCTGCTCCCTTCGCGCCCGACATAGCCATAACAGGCGAATGAGGGCGTGAGCTTCCTGCTGAACCCGACCTAAGCCTGGGGGAGGTTGGACTGAGCATTGTGCCCAATGCCAACTCAGGAGAAGGTGGGACATTAAGCTTCAGGGGCGTTCTGCCTGATATATTGACCCTTCTTCGGGCACGCCGTCTTGCACTCTGCGCGGCTTTGAGAGCAGCTTCTTCGCTCAACTGCCCTGTTTCGTGTGCGGCTTCACCGGCTTGGGATGGTTCCCCTAAATCTGGCCCGTTGCCCGGAAGCTGTTCATTCATCTCTGCGGCTTCAGCAATACTAGGTAATATGCCCGAAGTATTGGGCGGCGACACGAACGTTGTCACGCCACCGACGGAGTTGGCGATATTACGTTCAGGTTGCGAAGACAGGAAAGTCGTAGGCGATGAGCCATCACCACCAGGTAGAGAAAATTCGAAATCGTCTTCTTCCTCCTCACTGTCGACTTCAGCTAGACGCTCGTCTAGTAAAGGTGATATGTTCATCGACAAGGTGTCTGCTCTCTCTAAATCACCCTTGCGAGCTCGCGTACCTGGGGCCCGGAGACTCGAGGGCTGAGCTGCGCTGCTCCCTGCCGGACTCATAGAGTTTGCGCTATCTATGAGAGAATTGCCGTCACGCCGCGATGCAGAGGCTGGGTAGCCATATGAATCAGACGGAGAATGCGACATGTTTGATCCAACGATGGCTTCAGACAGGGCTCTATCGCTGTACGGTCTGCGAGACGAGACTCCGTCATGCAGGCCGCTTTCAGCACGGTGACTATTGTAACGCCGCCCAGAAGCGGACGTCTGGGGTGGAGGGGGTGATGCTGCGTTCTGCACTCTCATGCCGTCATCAGTATCGCTTGAGGCATTATCGAGTTCCTCGTCTGTGCTCTCATCCTCCTCTTCTTGATCGTATTCATCGCTTTCATGATCCTCATCCTGGTCCGCCAGGTTACTAGCCCGAGAAGGACGTCGCGAAGGCTGCGGCGTGTCGTCCTCGTATAAGTATTGTGCATCTTTCGCAGCCGGATCTTGAATGCGGCCGGGAAGCGTACTACTACAGCTCACGCTCAGTCAGGTAACACCTCCACTAACGTTGTTAATATGTTAGACGTACTCTCCATGATCCGCTCGAGGTGTATTATATGCACTATTGGTCTCGGAATGCTGCTGACCGAGATGATGAGGCTTCGGTCTCCAGTGGCTCCTTCTGCCTTTGACACGGATGCCCGCAGCGGCACCGGTACCGGCACTCCTCTCCCCATGCCTACCGACTATCGTTGTAGAGTGCTTCAGGCCCGTAGTGCCGGTCCCGCCGTCAGTATTTGCGCCGCCGCCCAGCGCGGGCAACGGTAAAGGCGGGCCAGTAGCAGCAGCAGCGTCACGATTGCGAAAGTCAGCCGGGCCCCTGTTGAAGCTCCTATCTTTCGAATAAGGCGAACGTCTCCCGGCTGATGCTGCTGCTGCGCTTGTCGAGGGCACCGGGCCTGGAGATCTCGAGAGCCCAAAGTCGGGAACATGCTCTGCCGTCAGACCGGCATAGAATGCATGCTGCGAGAGGGCGAAGGTGGGCTTTGGCTGGACCAGGTGCGACGTTGAATGTGCCGATACAGGAGTATCGAGTCTCAGGAATGCGAGCCGCAGCGACTGCAAAAAGTAGCTACCACAGGTGATTGCCGATACAGTTTAGTTGCGGCTTTGATCGTCAGCCGTGCATCCAGATAGAGCATGTCGCCCAACTCACTCCTGGTCGGTGAGGAGGGACATGGCTGCATAGTTGTGTTGGTGCGGCAGAGTGGTGTCAGCCAGCCCGCGTATGCATGGGGTGATATGGTGGTGCAGGATGGAAGCCAAGCCCAAGCCGCAGTCTATCGCTCGTCTCTCTGCTCCTCTCCAGCATGCCTCGATAGATTGGGAGTGAGGATAGTGGCTGGACACATACAACGCTGGATCAGAGACCATACAGTACACTCCTTGGACAAACGCAGGCGCACACGTCGACCGCCGAGCTTCACCGCCGACGCTTCCACTGGCTGGAAACGCGTGCAAGCCATCCAAGTCGACAGCGCGCGAGCATGCCACCTCAGCTGCTGTCGCCTGCTGGACTGCCTGCATGCGATGGATTCAGCGCAGGCAGCAGTAGCCCCATTGGCGAAGAAGACGCGCATCCAGCGTCCAGCAGGCAGTTCCTCGATGCATCCGGACCATCGGGGAGAGCGCCACTCAAGCGGACTGCGTCCACTGCAAGCGTGAACGCGCACGTCATGGACATGCTGAACCCCAACAAGCAAGCAGAAGAGATCGCGCGTTTGAACGGTCATTCGCGACAGGGACGCTCAAGCAGTGTTCTTTCATCCGACTCTGACGACGGTATCGGCACAATCGAAGACTGGGAGATTGAGCAGGACAGTCCGGCTGCGGATGGCAGCACCAGCACGCACTGCCGAGTAGAAGAGAAGGATCCGTTTACTGTTACGCCTCATGCTTATGGATCAGCGATGATGCTAGACTCAGCGGGACCATCTTCCAGTCCGACGCTTGCTCTGAAGAGGCAGCGCCGGCCGGCTGCCGCACGTGCATCGGACAGCGGGACCGATGATATGGACGATGCCGACAACAACCCGTTTCTATCGACATCGTCAGGCTCGTCAAAAACACCCAGGAAGGCAACTGCCGATCATAAGAAAAAGATCTCCTATGTTTTGTGAGTCGCTTCAACCATCTCCCAGCGACCAACCTTTGGTTCGAACTGACAGTCCTTGTGTACCCACGTAGCCGAGGCAAGCGCATTACCTATGAGGCTCCTCTCGATTCTCTTCTCCAAGACGATGAAGACGACGAGGCGCTCAATATGTGCATAAAGTCCGGTCCAAGGGTGCTTTTCCCGTCACCGCCCACACCTGCTCCCCCTTCCAAAATGGAACCGCTTCCCCCGAAACAGATTGTTCACTCGCCCGAATCGCGACCATCTGTGTCATTGCACCTTATGCAAACACCACGTCGTCAAACTCATATGCTTGTTGACAGCAACGCAAGCGATGCGACGTTCGTAGGGTCAGGTTCTTCGCGAGTTAGTAAAGGAGAAGCCGATAAACATAAAAATGAAGCACCCACGACATCTTTCATACCTCCTACTCCGGCTTCGCTACCGCAGAAATCTCAGAAGAGTGAAGAGCAACGCCGACTTGAGAGAGAGAGATTACAGAATGCTATGAGTGGGATACAGGCTGCTCATCAGGCTGTGAATCATGCTGGAAGCGCTGCTGCTCAGCGGAAACAGAAGCGATATGTTCCTTATCCTCCTCGGTGATGATCTTGGCGAGGAGTTCAACCAGCTGCCCTAGTGACCCTAGACTGGCGCCCTTGGGCAATTCGGCCTTTCGCACTGGTTTGAATGGTTTCGCTAGTGCTCAAGTACCAATCTACGACTCGCTCGGCCCTTTCAGTCACTTCACCACACACAACAGACAGAACAGCACCAATGTTAATCGACCCCCTTCAGTTGATCTTGTTATTACTATTCTCGATTCAGGCGGCTTCCAGAAGGTCTGCGGTATATATGTAAAGCACACGAATGGCTTCTTCCCCTCTTCAGTGTCATTGTCGTTAGCAACCGTCCCCTAAAGCCGCGTGTTCCCTGTACGCAAAGGACTATCTATTATTGTGCCCTTTGGTTCCCCGAAGCCTATTCCGATGCTAGCTGCTGTACATCAAGTAATGAAGTTGGAAATGGAAGTACAATTGGTTCCGGTGTAACGATTAGATCTATCTCGTGTCTCGAAGAGTCCGCAATGGAGCAACTGGTTATTGGAAAGATTAGCTAAAGCACTAGATTTCCTGACAACCTGCCAGCTTGCTGCATATACAAGCAATGTCCACTCGCCTCTGTTCCACGTTGCAAAGTAAGTAGAAAAGTTAGGGGTGTCAGTGTAAAATTCCAGCGGATGCAACGAGCGTCATGTACGCAAGGACACCGTACGGTACTGACGTCCGACCAGACAAAGGGCAGGCGCAGACGGACGAGGCAATCAGTTACAGACGTTTGTTTTCTTTCTGATAGTTTTCCAACCAAGTACTAGGCATAACCTAAAAGCCACGTTCTATCATAGTAGGTGAGACTTTTCAGGTGCTTGTGACACTGTTGACATCTTTTTACATGATGGCAGTTTGCCTTTCTGCTACCACCTGCATCAGCTCTGTTCGATGGAGATCTGTAAGTCTGGCGACTCAAACTAGAGCATCGGACGCTTCAGTGGCTATTACTGATGCAGTTGCATGAAGGTGCGATGTCCTCATTAGGTACATCGATGAAATCCCTCTTCGAGAGCCAACTCCCTGGGGACTGATTGGTCAGCGCTACTTTGCAGCATCCTCTTGACGTGTCTCGGTTGAATTCCAGGTGTAATTCATGCCCTATAGTGAGTCCGGCAGAAATGGCCCTCGCAGTAATTCTACTGTGCTCCCTGGCTGACGCGGGACACGCCTTCCAGCTTAATTATGAGAGTGAGCGACCGTTGAGACTCGTGAGGCAGGAAACCCGTTGTGGACCATTGCAGACTGACCGTTTCTACTCAGTCTCCTCGCAGAGTGTATGTATAGCCTGCTTTACGGCTATGTATGACGGTAGTCCTGGTCCCATTGCCATACATCATCGGAATGCGGAGCCCCATAGTCCCCGCAATTGGCATGATAGACATGGTCGATATTGTTGGTGCCGTACCTGACAGATTGCCTGTGTTGTAACGTAACCTGCACCATATTTGCCTAACACCCTAACGTAAGCCCAAGGAGCTGGGCGGTCGAAGCTTCAAGCCGTGTGGAGATGGAGACTACCTCCCGGTCTTTCTATTCTAACCTTTGGAGTCTTGCTCTCCACGCTGTCACATCTCACCGTAGTGCAAGCCGGTTGTCAAAGCCAAGCCTAAAGCCTGACAAGACAAGGAAGGCATTTGTCGGTGTCAATAGCGGTAAAAACACCCCAAATGTCTCTCTACGATAAGGTTATATGCTGCATGCCATGCGTGCGATCGGAAAAGGCGGACTGAAGCTGGAAGTCGGAAGCAAGAACCAGAACGGCCTCGACGGCAGTCTTTGGTCAACTAACGAACACGTCAATCACCAAACCCTTCCAAATAGAGATTACAGCTCGCGCCATCCAACATGCACTTTATCGCTCCAAATGTTGGTGGTTTCTAGTACACCCAGCAGTCGCCCTCACCAGAACCGTGGCTGACCAGTGATCGCCTCGTATCTGTCATCCCACATACACCGAAACCATGTACCATGTCCAGGATGAGGTCCACTCGACCACCGTGTACGGCTCTGCCAGTGCGCGTAAAGGGATCCCCCGCTACGAATTAGCGGATGAAGAGCTGGATCCACGGATCGTAAAACGGTTCATTGCGGATGAGCTGCAACTGGTGCGTTAGCCTCTAGATCACACCTCGGCCTGACCGCCACGCCCGGCCGGCTGCTAGGCACGACAACCCTGTGCAAGCGACGTATCAGGACTGATAGAAATGATGCAACCGTGATATCTATTTAGGATGGTACACCCGCTCTCAATCTTGTGAGTGCAGAGAGCTAGTTAGCCTCTTCAATGCCGAATCTATCTTTGGCTACGATCGCATGCTGACCTACGCCCGACGGAGACAGGCCAGTTTCGTAACTACATACCAGGAGCAAGAAGCAGAGGAGCTGATGCGAGATAGTGAGTAATGCTGGCATACTCGTTACTCCTGTAAATGGTGACAATGCATCTGACCGTGATCTACCTGTTATTGCACGTGACTGCGCAATTGCCTGGGCTTCCTTCCTTTGCACACCCAACAGATCTCAACAAGAACTTCATCGGTAAGCTAGCTCTTGATGCTGAGCTATAAACTCTAGCAACTCCTGTTGACTTCCTCTTCCGCCTACATCACTCACAACTACGCTGCGTTGTTGCTGAAAATAGACGTCGAGGAATATCCATCTCTAGGAGAGATCGAAAGCCGGTGTGTCAACATTGTAGCTCGTCTATTCAATGCTCCCGTCAAGGCCGAGGAGAATGCGCTAGGGGTTTCGACTGTTGGAAGTTCAGAAGCCATTATTCTAGCTGTATTGGCCGCAAAGCGTCTGTGGCAAAATGCTAGAAAAGCAGCCGGCAAGAGTATCGAGAAACCAAACTTGGTAATGAACGCTGCTGTCCAAGTATGCTGGGAAAAAGCTGCTCGCTACCTAGAAGTTGAAGAACGATACTGGAATACTCGACCTGGCAAATATGTTCCTGAACCAAAGGAACTCGTTGATTTGGTCGATGAGAACACAATCCTCGTTTGTGCTATTCTCGGGACCACCTATACTGGGCAATACGAAAATGTGGCTGCCATAAATGATCTGCTGGAGAAGAAGAACAGGGATGAGGGCTTGAATGTTCATATTCATGTCGATGCAGCAAGCGGGGGATTCGTCGCCCCTTTCGTTGTTCCTGATCTAAAGTGGGATTTCAGAAACAGCTTAGTTTGCTCCATCAATACTTCAGGTGAGGTGGTCATGATAACACCCACGTTCTCCCGCATATTGACGAAAGCTTTACTATGGTTAGGCCACAAGTACGGTTTGGTAAGTCGTTTTGCTGGCTACTGATACCTTCTAGATTGTGCGGCACTTGACGATGAGTGCGATTGCAGGCATATGCTGGTGTAGGGTACCTGATCTTACGAAACAAAACGTTCCTGCCCGATGAGATCGTGTTCACTGTTAACTACCTCGGCAGTCCGCAAATTTCCTTTACTTTGAATTTCTCCAAGTCCGCTGTGCAGGTGATTGGGTCCTACTATCAAATGCTACGACTGGGAAAGAACGGCTATAGAGCAATCATGGGAAATCTGACAGAAACAGCGGACTACCTGTCCAACTATATAGAAAAATATCAGGGTGGAAAACTCTTTCAGATGATCAGTGAGACAGAAGGAAGAGGCTTGCCGCTCGTAGCTTGGCAAGTCAAAGAAGGTGTTGTCAAGTGGGATGAATTCGCCTTAGCGAGAGCTTTGCGAGCCAAAGGCTGGATTGTTCCGGCTTATACCATGGCACCCAAGTGGGTCTTTCAAATGGATTGGGGGCAGCCAGCAGATCTCCTCCTAACACTTGTCTTGATCCCAGCTGTTCTCACATGAAGCTGGTCCGCGTTGTTGTCCGAGAAGATTTCTCTCGTTCCAGGTGTGAAGATTTCATCAGGGATCTGGACGGTAAGGTCATTATGGCGATTATTGAACCGAGATGCAAGCTGAAACCTAACCCGACATAGCTGCAATTAAGTCTCTCAACGAGATGCCGCAGGAAGTCATTGATCATAACCGAAAGCATCCAGAGCTTGCACCCCATGGACATTCTCATCGCAGAGAGAAAAATGGCACTCATATCAAGTATCAGGAGAAGCACAGCCTCCAGGCTAAGCATGGCAAGACGCACGCTGTGTGCTAAAGTTTTGCAAGGTCACACAGTCTGTCTCGCTATTTGTACACCCAAAGCTATAGTGGCTGCATATGCGGAGGGGTTGTATCATACGACATGAAGACGGCAATAAAGGACTGACTCTCGTACGGAAAGACTTTGGACTCTAATTTGTTTTTAACAATCTATGGCGGCAAGAGGGCTAACTGTCGAATCTTGAAGTTGTAAGATAGGCCAATATATAGACTGAGGATGAATTGACGTGAGTTACTATGAAATCGAGGGAGTCTATCTATCTAACAACGACTTCTATAGTTGAGCTGATGGCCTTCTACCTTCTCCCAAAGCTTGTATGGCTGATAGTAGCTTACGCCGACATCTTCTCCTCAGTCAAGCTCACACGACCTCAACATTATTCATGCGCATTCCTCCCCAATCTTAAGCTAATCAGACTGGATTCAAGAGGGCAAAAGTGCGGCAGCAGGGCGGCTCGAGCGTTCTTGACCATTGGCTCCCAAAACTTACGCTGTACACTGACAAGACTGTCAGACAACATATAGTGGTGACCGGACCTCCTTTGACGAGCTGTCAGACAACACATAGTGGCAACTGGACGTCCTTTGATGAGCTGTCAGAACCTTCCCGAAAGCCGTCGCACATTATTTGATGAGCTGTCAGACGACACATAGTGGCG